>VKOC01006610.1:0-29964 GCA_009364415.1 Spea multiplicata
CATATCTGTTCCACTAAGTGTTTTGTTTTGTTTTTTTACTGAGAAAATGTTTTCTCTAAAAAAGCACCTAACTTTTAGGGTGAGGCCTATAATCGAGCCAATACGGTACATTCATAGATTGAGTTGCAGCCTCTGGATTCCACCGAAAAAAACTTTCCTAAAGAAAGTGGCCATCAATTGTATGAATATAAGAGGATACAAGGGGTGTCCAAAACAAGTACCACTTACCATCGTTATACCAAGAACCGTGGGGCTCACAACAAAAACAGGAGCTCGATAAATACTTTGACTCCTTTCCCAGAAAGAGTAAAAGAGATCTGCCCAGCAGACGAGCCATAAGAAGAAGCCCAAAGCCTGAGGAGAAAACAGAGATCTAACATGAGAACTTCATTTATCTGCAGAAGAGTTCTCTGGAGTACAGGCAAACATAACAACGTCACACCAAAATGTTCTATTACTAGTATCAGATTAAAGATATGTTTTCTTTTTAAAAAACATTTTTTCCCAGACAACTGCATATTAGCCATTTGTAAGAGTTCTAGCTCTGTTATCTTAGACTTTAGCTCTACTAGACAAATACCCTGACCCCTTATCATACATAAGACCTGGGGTGACCAAAATAGCTGAATCTAATCACCCAGGTACTAATTAATGTGTATGGACTAACGGACTTCATTAGCAGTGCCATAAAGAGTCAGCTCAGTGAGGTATTTGAGTAGGGAGTCACCTAAAATATCACATGAAGCAGAGTAAGTAATCAGAGCATTTCCACCAATGGACACCATTAATGAGACTGTGACCGGAGGGGCTGCTCAACCCTAAGGTTTGGTCAGAACCTGCAAATAAATATACAGAAGGGGAGCACAGCCCAAAAAGCATAAAAGGCGGACACATTCAGATTCCAGGGTTACTGCTGGAATAATAAGGACCAATATGTACAAAAAACAGCACACCTAAGGCATATATATTAGGGACTCTCCTTTTTTGTGGATATTTGCGGGTTCTGACCAAACCTTAGGGCGTCTCATTAATGATGTCCAGAGAAGGCTTCACATTGTTTGAGAGTCTCAGTGGGTTAAATGCGAAGCAGTCCCACCGATTCAGCTCCTTGGTAAGCGAGAAACGCCAATAGTTGTTAAACGGCATTTGCTGGGAGTGCACTGAATTCTTGCTCTGTTGTATACTTATTACCAGCAACCCTGGAATCTGAATGCGTATGTCACATGACCGAAAATGGCCTCCAGGTCTGCAGATAAAGAGTTTATTGGAAGAAATGTAATTGTATTCAATGCCATTTATTGTGCGACACATTAAAGCCTCCCGAAGAACTCCATCTCCTGCACCGTCACGTGTATAAAATATTACTAGAAGGCGACCAAAGAATCCCACGAAACAAAAACATTTCGCTACACGAAACCAATCTTTATGCTACATAAAAATAAAGGGCTTTTCCCAACATTGAACTTAAGCATCATTAATCTTTTTAAATCGGTGACAATGTGCGTTTCCTGGTGACGTCCGCGGCTCATCCTTCCTCCTAACAAACAGAACATCCGAAATGTACCATGAAACAAGCCAAAAGCGAGCAGGCTGCAACGCAAACCGACACAAAGCGGCTCCATCGGGGAATCATTTTGATGAATTCTGAATATTAAGTTTAATGTTAAGTATTTAAAAAGTTTTTTTTTTTTTTTACCTCTGAAGGTTTTATCACATAAAAACAATTTAAGGTTTTTTATGGCAACCATCAATCAGCACCTGCTTTTGTGTCCCATGGCAATTAAGTTTTCCATGAAAAAAAAAATAAGTGTGTGTGTCTAAGTATGTGCGTGCGTGCGTGTAAGTATGTGTGCGTGTGTGTCTAAGTATGTGTAAGTGAATAAGGTAACATTTTACATGATTAAAGAATAACCTATTAATGAGGTTATTCAATATCATAAGATGTGCCGACATTTCACAGGGTTAGTAGGGATGGAAGTCGATGGGGAGGATTGTCTGGTGAAGATATATTTTGTTGCATAAATGACGCCTTATTGACTTCTAATAAAGAAAGGTAATATCGCCTCTCCCCGGCCCTAGGCCATCAGGACTGAACGGGTTACCCGCTCACCGTCCAAATCACAAGGACTTCTCTGCAGCCGGCAATCATGAATGGAGAATTTTTGCACGAGTTTTGCAGAGGAAAGGGATGGATGCACCAAAGCCCAGACAAAGGGAAAGTATAGTTGGAGGTTTAATTGTATTCAAATCACACGTGGAGCTAGGATTAAGAAGCAGATACTTACGGTTTTGGCCTTGCTGAGAGGTGACATTTGTATGTAACCCTGGTCGTTGCGTTGGAGGTATAAAGCATAGAAGGGTAAACACAGCCAGAGGTAGATGCACGGGATCCATACCAGGACCGTGTTTTGGAAGCACTTGGTGAAATCTGGGTTTTCTGTGTACCAGGTAAGGTTTGCATCCTGAAAAAAAAATAAGCAACATTTTTCAGAAAAAGAAACACAGGTGGATTTAACCCGCAGGCCACGGACCAGCCGTTTAGAGGTTAGAGCACTAGCTGCAGCCGGCTAAAGCGCGAGACGTAAAGCAGTTGTAGAGTCCAACGGGTGGCGTGGAGAGAGACACAGCTAGGGGGCACGGCTGTAATAAGACATGGTATGCGACTTGGTCCCCTCTGTAACTGAGAAGGGCATTTGGGTTTATTTACTAAACGGAGAGTTGTGTTGTCAACCCTCTCACTTCACTAAACATTATGAAGGAGCAACGCACGTTCCTGGTGCAGAAACATCTTTAATGTTTATAGTGTATATACATATGGGAGCTGAGAGGTCCCTTTAAATCATGGGGTCCCCTTGAACGCGCATGGAGGGGGATTCTGTTATAGAATACTTCTGCAACAACAAGCAGGTGGCGTCCGGCACAGGAACAGCCAGCGG
This sequence comes from Spea multiplicata, assembly GCA_009364415.1. Lineage (NCBI taxonomy): Eukaryota > Metazoa > Chordata > Amphibia > Anura > Pelobatidae > Spea > Spea multiplicata. The sequence continues at coordinate 2,937 of VKOC01006610.1, forward strand.
ATCACGGCACAAACACGCGCAGCCACACAAGGCCCCTTTCATCAGATCTCGAGGATCTGGCCGACATCCAGATAGCCGCTGTGGCTTTTTTATCACTGGCGTGAATGCCGTTCAGATTGAACTTTTCCTGGAAGGGGCCACACAGGAGCATTTCTGCTTAGTCACGCTGCGTCGAGTCTCCACAAACACACAACACAACCCCTCTGCTACTCACGCTGCTCAGACACGCGGAGGATTCCCACTCCCTAGCACTTCAATACGGTGCCTAGCAACACGCACTTTAATGATCATAGCCAAGGGGTTCCTTTTCGTTACCCATGGGGGAAATCTGCAGAGCCCCCTCCTTGCATGTGTCCCCTTCCCACTCTAGTACTACCATTGATTTGCTTGAAGTGATTTGTTGGCCCACAGAGGATGAGGGCCGCTGCAGTGCCAGGGCTGCAGTTTCACATTCAGAAGTTCACCCCCCATTTTAAAAATGCATAATAAAGTACTCCTAAACATACATTCTTTATTCACATGGACTGTAAATGGTCTATTATTAAAATAAATAATACAAACATTCCCCCCATACTAACGACAGATGAGTAGATTAGCGGGGACTATTCTGACAGCGTAAACATTCCCACGGGGTTTAGTGTGAAACCCAGCCATAAGCGGGGCACGCATGCGCAGACACTTAATCCCTAAAACTGCATTCACTTCACCGATCGCCTGTGAGATAAATCGAACACGACCATGCCTTTTAAAAATAATTCATCCAAAAATAATGAGCACGCGTGTAACAGAATACAGGCGCGCCCAACTTTCACCAATACACACGCAAAAACTATCTATAAACGGAGGATTCGGGATAAGGCGGACGCGCACAATTCTCCTGCATAGAACGGAGTCATATAGATATTATTGCCGCTCTGTACCGGACCCAGGCACGGTGTATGACGTGGGAGCAGGTAACCTGAGCCCGGGGCCCCACCATGAACCCGGTGACCTGTGCCTCGTGTCTGCCGGATCCGGGGGGCCCCACCATGAACCCGGTGACCTGTGCCTCGTGTCTGCGGTATCCGGGGGGCCCGGCACCCTGAACCTTCGGTGACTGTGCCTCGTGTCTGCGGCGGTATCCGGGGGGGCCCCACCATGAACCCGGTGACCTGTGCGCTCGTGTCTGGGCCGGATCCAGGGGGCCCCACCACCGATGAACCGGGTGACGCTGTGGCCTGGCGTGTGCTGCGGATCGCGGGGGCCCTCACCGCATGAACCCGGGTGACTCTGTTGCTCGTGTCTGCGATCCGGGGGGGAGCGTCCACTATGAAAGCCGCGGTGACCTGTGCCTCCCATGAACCCGGTGACCTGTGCCTCGTGTCTGCCGGATCCGGGGGGCCCCGCTTCCTGCAGCAGGGAACAGAAAAGCCGTTCGGAGCCGGCGAGTCCCCCTCGGCTCGCAGCTTTACACGCGAATCAGCAGCTTTTATTCATACAGTCCGTACATTCAAAGGGTCCGACAAAACATTACATATAAAACAAATAATAATAATAAATCATTTTAAGTCTTTATTTTCTTTCCAAATTGAAGCAAATAGTTCTTGATAAAACTACAAAGGAGATACATATAATATATATTATATTTAACCTATAAACTGCCCTATCAACAAAGAATGTTTATTAACCATTTGCGTGCCAGGGCTTCAGGTGAGAAGCCAGGCCAATATTCATAGTGCTCCTATTTACATTTTTGGTTTTTCCACCCTTTCCATCATAACCACTTATAAATTATATATTACAATAAAATAATAATATTGAAACATAGTCGCAAATCGGGTAACATATGCAAGTAACAATGACATGTGCAAAATGTTACGCACGTTGCGTAAGAGCTGTTATACCCGGCATACTTTTAACTTCTTAAATAATGTCGACGGAATGACTCGGCATTCTTTCTTTCTCTGCGAGGCCATCCTCGAGTTGAGTTGGTGGGTGGGGGAGGGGATCACGTTTTGTACACATGCCACACAAGCAGACACGGGCTAGGGATGAGAATCAGGCCCTGGCACGGGTTAGTGGTCACACACGCTCACACACTATACCCTTATCCTCTTATAGATTGTGGCTATATGCATGAAGCCCGTGGCCACACACTGAAAGATGTTAAACGTTTATTTCTGTAAAAAAAACTTGTAACTAAGCAATGAATGTAACTGCCAGATATTAAAATGGACATAATGTGGGGCATATAATATTAAAAATGTAAACTAAACAAATGTATAAAAACTGCGTTCCCTGTGCTGGTAACTATTGCTTCATACGGCAAACTCCAATCCGAGTCACTTCTACGACAATAATTTATTACACCGAGTCTAAGCCTTGGGCCAATAACGTACAGTCACATAAAACCTAAATCTAAAAAAACGAAGCATTTCCTGGACTACTTCCAGCAGCCAGGCTGCGGATGATGGGAAGCGTAGTCTGCCAAGACACGCATTAGAGAAATGGCAGCAGCAGCAGCTAGGCCCGAGAGAACGAGGAACCTGCTATAAAAGGGCAGGAAGCAGCGACCGCAGGCAGCCGCGGGTCCCCAAATCAGCGCGTCCTCATCTGAACCAGCAGGCCTAATCCGTCCCAACAGGACACTCGCTGGCCGAGGGCACCGCCAGGTACTGGCCGACAGACCTCTCCACACTGCCGGGTGTGTTAACCCCTTAAGGTGCAGAAGTACTCAGCTGTCACAACCATCCAGGTCTGAACCTATATTGAGGAATATTTGATGCTTTTAAGTAGATCCCCTCTACTGATCTATGATCTGTCGGCGACCAGATCATAGCCTGCAAGGAGGCCGTGCTGGCTGAGAAAACAAACTAGGGGTCTGCACACTCATTCATATGCCCCCCGCTGCTTTTCCCACTCACAGGTGCAATCACACAGTGGCCCCATCCATGCAATCAGAGGTTAAATATGTCTCTCCTGTTTTTGTTAGTACCAGAACCAACATGGTGGCACAGAAGGCTATAATCCAATTAGTTCTGCACTAATCCTTGTGTTTATAGGTAAATAGAGGAAAGATTTCAACACTTAATTTCACCAACGTTACCGTGTGCTATACAGACCCATCCGGGTGCATTTCCTGAAAGGAGGAGTGCTTTGCCCTGCATGATGCATAACATTAATCTCACTAATTTAACAATGCAATATCCAGGGCCAGCTTTACCTGTCTTATATAAGTCACTCACCTGGGGAGTTCAAAAAGAGGAAAGAGGAAATATAAGAAAGATCCTGGGGTGATTGTAACGTGTATGGGAACGGCTGATAAAGGAATAGTCGCGTTAAGAATTTATAAACTTAAATCCACGAGCCCAGATGTTCTAGCGACTCCCCTGCGTTCACTCAAAGTCAGAACAGGTGTGAGTCTTACACGATCCGTACCCGTCGGGATAAAACATTGAAGCAAAAGGTTCAGGGTTAAATGCCAAAAGGTGCCAATTACTACTAGAACTGATAGAACAGGGGGACTCGTCACTAGGTAATTGTCGGCCAATTACCTATTCATCTTTATAGTATTTACTCATTGGCAAGAAAATTATTTTCCAACATGTCTGAAATTCGAAGAGGCAGAGATTAAACAAACAGCTCAGCAGGAACCCGACACATCCCTGGCATGTGTTACGCCATCAGAGGCAATTATAATCCACCAAGATCTGATAACCGCGTCCAGGTTTGCTGTGGTTTCATCATACAGGACCGGCATGTCTGCCAAGAAGAAAATGTAAATCCTGAGCAGCAGGCAAGCCCTTTGTTGAAGCAAACAGGTAGTACGAGCATCGAGGAGCCACGTGCAGGAGTCTAAAGGGACCCAATCCTGAACCTCACACCTCTATACCATTCACAACCATGTACCTTATCACTACAGGGTTACAGGGTCACTCCAGCAATCACATGCACTTTAATGGATATGATGGGGGGGGGGCTTTAGGAGAATCCCCACCACCCAGGATCGGCCCTCTTACCCTTTCCAAGTTCCTTGGTTTGCAGGAGATGAGCACGCCAATGCGCATGCACGATGCACTCCCCGCAAACCAGCACCCATGAGCTTTCAATGTTTGGCTGCAACATACAGAATAGCTCTACTATATTAAATGACTTGGCCCTGTATAATATACAATGTATCGGTGAATCAGTGTTATTGCTTCAATGTCTCCTCATCCGTTGAATTATACATTATACATCCCCCCTGCCAATTCTCCCTTTTCTGAATAAACCCCAGCGTGTTAGACAACGCAGGCAGATGCCTCATCCTCGCCCGTAAGGCGACACAAAGTAAAGATAAAGCGCTGGAAAATACAGAAGCCAAGCGGTTATCTGCATTATCAGCGCTTCATGTAAACAGGCTTATCACAAAGCAATTAGCAGCTAGCAGAAGCTTTTCAAGGCCAAATTCTGGTTACAATGACACCTGCTTTACAGCACTGCTGGAAACAAGCATTTGGCTGAGATGGAACCTGCGTAGCCACACAGCATTTACCTCTAATACCCCTCCGGTACACGGAAATCCTCACCACACACCTTCTTCTGGTTTTCATCTAGTTAGTAAAGCAACAGAATGCAAAAGGAAAAAGAGAAAAAGCAGGCGACATTGGCCAGGGGTTAAGTCCAGCAATCTGCCGTCAAACTACTCCTAGAAGGCATACCCTTACTTAACGGTCATTAAACGGCATCACTAATCTGCTCATTAATGAAGAACAGAACTCACCATCAAGAGACTTTACCTACAAATATTTTCCTGTAAAACAGGAATAATGGAATAAAATAGAAAAAGGAATCCTGGGAGGTTATTCAATTATCAAACATATAATTAATGGTATAAGTGGGGGAGCTGGTTGGGGAAACGGGGCTCCTAGGCGATCCGTCGCTAAAAGCAGAGCTTCTTCTGTAAGGACAGGAGGGCTCTGTATGACCCGGTTACGGGTGATTTCATGAAAGGCATCTATTTTATGGCGCACTTTAATACTTCTGAGTTAGCCGTGCCTCTCGTTTACACGGATTAGCTGCATTTTCACCGTCTCCTTAGATCAGCCCCCATGTCAAGCACGTTGGATGAGAAGGTAGGTTTATCGGTAACTTTAGTCTGCAGCTGCAGCTTCGTAGATCACAGAATGTTGGCAGATGGTTATCCGGTGGCTGACAAAAGCGGTTTCTCATTTCCTCAGCAGCCACGAGACACTCTCAGCCATCCACGAGACGCACGCCCAGCCGAGGTCCTTCTGAAGGACAGGTAAAAGCAACAAAAAAAAGATACTTATGGTTCGGAACCAAGAACATACAAGGCAGCATTACTCCGTGTTAGGAAACCCAAATTCCTTTATGAACTTCTCATCAGCATCATGCGCGACCCTCGAACACCTTCAATCAGTTCATCCCCCAACGGCTGCCCAAGGATGGCACTTCGGAACTCTACAAACTCCAGGAATAGATGTGGAGGCTGATGAGTTTTGTTCTTGGTGGCAGCCTTTCAGGACTTCACACAATCAGTTTATGCAATTTTACAAAACTCAGTGTCCTGAAAGGTCTGGGGGGGGGGGGGATAAATAACAGGGGGCCCGTTAGGGGGTTTATAGAAGCATCACAGATTACAAATAGTTGGTGCAAAGCGCAGAAAGAAGAGGAGGCTGTGAGGGGGCAGCGTTTAGCGAGGTAAGTAGGGTTTTAGCTTCCATGTAAAATAATGCATATTAAAGTAATTACAAAATCCTTTAATATGCTTTGGTCAGGCACAGGATTTTTTGAACTATGCCTTATGCAGAGCAACTTAGTGCCCGCTGCAGGAGAAACATACGCCACGGTCGGGCCGCCATCTTCCACTTTAATGAAAAAACCTCTTTGTAGATGTGATGTCATAGTCTAACAGTCACAGGTCATACATTCGGCTTTTTATAGATTCTAGCCAACCCTCCCCAAACAGTAACTCGCTCGGAAAATTATCTTTGAACAAAAAACTGCCAAGGCCATCCATACACGTCTGAAGAAGAGCTTCACGAGATTGCGTGGATCAGCAGAAAAAAAAGCCCTCCGTTAAAGATTAGTATGATTTTTAGGATGCGACTCATAACATAAAATGCTGGAAGCACTTTGAAACTGTGCTAACGGTAAATGGGTGAAAGTAATATTTATTCGTTGTATCCTAACGCAGGGAAAAGCAGGGTTATCTGTGAATCTGTGGTACAACCTCCTCATAAACCAGCGCTACGAACACATTACAATAAAACAGGCAATAACTACACAGTATAGTAACTTTATCCCTCAGGTCTGTGATAAGCGTTGCCTTCGCACAAGGTATTTCCCAGATACGTTTACATCTCACAGCAGAGATGTTTGGAGAGATTCCAGCGCTGGGAAGCCATCTAAGAACGTCAGAGACGAAGCACTTCCCCGGGAAACATCTGCACATCGCTACTACCTCCTCAGATCCACTGCTTACAGCAAGCAATGCATCTGCCCTAATCCCGATCCCACCCCTATGCCACCCATCTGAACCCAGCGCCCTATGCCAGGGTACACTATTCCTTACATGGGAAAGGAGACTTTTGGTCCAAAGGGCAAACCCAACTAAGTGGCCAATAATAACCCAATGCACGCAATCAGAGATTATCCTTATTTGTAGTTCAGGACCTCAGTAAATGTTTGTAACGGCAATTAAGGTGTTAAATCACTGCTCTCAGCGGAGAGAGGCCAAAGAGTTCTCCGATGTTGCCCCGCACTGGGTCTCAACCCCAAATCTGTAGAACACCAAAACCAGGACACCCAGTTAAACGTCTAACACGATTTCCCACGTCAATAAATCCAAAACATCTACAGGGAGCAACAAAAAAAATCCCCAAAAACTAAATTTGGAAGCCATGGCTAGCTGGCTCCTGGCGTTTGTACTGCATGTAATGGGAGTTGTAGTCCCGCGACAGCTGGATGTTACCTCCTCTATACACTGTGGTCTTTATTTACAGCGCCATTACTTTTTTCTGTAACGGGAAATAATATTTTATACTGTTTTTTAACGTATATTTCATCACTGTATGGTTGCTGTATTCTGCGTTGTGTCCTGGTACATAGCAGCTCTTGTTTCTTAGCGGTCAGCTGTCCGTGGCCTTTTATGACAGAAGTGGAGAGAGCAAAGCCGGTGTATTCAGCGACGCGGTTGTTCTTTCAGCAGAACGAGCCGCCGACAGACCCCGGCCGCCAGCTCAGCATTCAATCTGCACTTTCTAGAGCAGCTTTCCTCTTCACGCTTCCAAAAGTAAACAGATACGGGGATCCCAAAATACCGACAACAGCTTTTTAATATAGAAATAAAAGATAATAAATAAGTATTCTTTATAGCGGTGCTGTATGGGCAATTAGACTGCTCACTGAATCAAATTGTTAAAAAATATTTTTAAAAAAAGTTATTACCATTTTGTTTAACGTTCTGCAATAAAATAAAAAAATAAAAAACAGCACTACTCAACTTCCATCAATACCAAAATGCTAAAACTTGGAATTATTCAGCACCAAAGCATATGATAAACTTCCAGGAACAGAAGTCAATTTTAATGGGGGGTAGATAAACGGAACAGCCTCCCGGCCGAGGGAATTTAAACATGCAGGCAAAGCTATCCTAAATCTAAGACGAGACCAAGGACTGATTGAGGTTTGAGTCAAATTCTGTGTTTACAACGCTGTGAATGACTGAAATAACCAATATAATGGCACAGATATAATGCGCCTCCTCTGTTCTCCCACATGCGCGGCTATGCCCGACAAACCCTTACGTGCAAGAGGATTGAGCAACAAACAAAACATTTGCTTAAAGGCTATTTGAATATTACATGAATCAGGTTCATTGATGATAACAATTATACGAAAGGATTACAGGTATAATAAGTCCAGAATTACGTAACCAGACAGGAAGAACCCCAGCCTTCCAGCTAAATGCCGGTAATTAATACGGTCACTAACGAGGCGGTTTTAATCTTAACACGCGTGGTACGGACGTAGGGGTATCCTAAATCTAAGACGAGACCCAGGACTTGTTCTGATCGGCCTTCAGACTTTACGTTAATAACTAAAGCGAAAGACATCAGACAGGGCAGGAAAAAATACTAATAAATTATTGGCAATATAAAACTATAATAATAATAATAAATTCTATAAGTTCCATCTTGGGCCCTGGGTTGTATAACCATATAAACCAATAAAGCTGCCGCTTAGCTCTCCAATGGTGACACAGATTCCACAAAAAACATTAAATCACTGTAAATGTGAGAAAATATACACTAAATTCTTTACTTTATGGATAATTATTCTCTTTATCAGCAAGTCAAAAAGTCTGTATATAAACATTTTCCCTTAGGGTACCTAAAACATAGAGCCAGCCATGTGGAAGGCCGACCCAGCCAATGTTTGCCCTTCACACCAGTTGTGAGGGCATTGAAGTCATCAATTAACCTCAGTTTTGGGAATTAACCACTAAGGGTTGGGTTATACACCAAGCGTAGCCGATCCGGTTCCCGGAGTAAAAGGCGCTCCTCCGGGGGAAAGGGGTCTCCCGCTTTATTGGCACCGGCCACGGTTTATATGAGACGCACAGGAAACAGGAAAGCATTAACATCATCAACACACAACACACAGCATGGAACACACAATCAACAACGGCGAACACACGGCAGAGCCGAAGGGATTCGGGAAGTAACTGAAATGCAGACTAGACGTTGAGTCATTCTTTATGAACATAGAAATAGTAACAAGAGGATGATTGTACAAAATATCACAATTTAACCCCCTTAAGTGCACAATTGCAGTCTTTTTCCATCTTATAAAAGTTTCCAAAAATAAATAAATTGCATAAATACAAAGGTTGGATTGGATAGGAGAACGAACATTATTTTACTAATTTACTTACAAATACAAAAAGAATTTCGGGGTGTTATTCATGGATTTGAGGATTTGGGGTTTTTTTCATTGTTTTTCATTGACTTTTAATCACAAACACATTCCGTTTTTAGGAAACGGTTGTGCACCCTGGTGTCTTGTGTTACACGGGATGACCCCATCCAACCTGTCCACCAGTATAAATAAAGCGCCGTCTATTAAAATCGTTACGAGAAGCACCGGCGTTCAAATATAGCTCGCGATTCCCAGAACCGGCAGCCAGAAAAATGATCCGAACGCACGGAGTACCATCCAACCCCACACAAACACTGCCCCCCCCACCCAAGCACAGAAACGCAGCGCCGGGTAACTACTACTACCGCAAGCTACCAATACACCGAGGACTTCAGCCTTTCACCTGCAGTCATGAGAAACAAGGGCGCAGTTTTACATCGAACAGAACGGTGTCGTTACCGACCATGTGCCACGTAACAAAATCTTCAAAGGAGGAGAAATGCAAGAACAAGAGCTCATCGTCTAGAATTAGAGGGTCAGAGGTTTAGATGTAATATAAGATTTTTTGTATTTTTCGGAGAGGGTAGTAGATAAATGGAACCGCCTCCCCGAGTAGCGGTAGATGCTAATACAGTGAGGGAATTTAAACGTGCACGGGACGGACATAAAGCTATTCCGAATCAGAAGACAATACCAAGCACTGATTACGGTTTGAGTCTTTACATCAGGAAATACTTGGTGACTTTTCAGGTGATTATCGAAATCGTAAAGGCAGGCAGGAAAATTCTATTGATCTCCACGGGGATTGCTCCACATCCATATATGAAGCACAGACACGGTAGGGCCTACGCCGTTCAATAGCAGGGGGGCAAATACGGCTTCAGCTATAAAGGGCAAATGTGGTGCAATCTCCATAGCAACCAAAAGAAAGCCCCTGTTGACTGCTTCACTTTTACATCCAGACCTTTTCTTTAGATTACTCCCAAAGCGTGTGTGTGTGTGTGTTATATGTGTGTGCGTATGCTTGCGTGTACATGTGTGTGTGTTATATGTGTGTGCGTATGTTATATGTGTGCGTGCGCGGGTGCATGTGTATGAGTGCATATATTTTTCTCAGTCTGATCACTGGAGGCATTTTTCCCATGTTTATTATGTCAGAATAGGACATTTGGATGGAGTGAAATAGAACGCATGTCATATCAGCCTAACGAAGATGCTTCGGGTTGTTTTGGAACGCGAGTTCACTTTGATTACCGACATCAACAGACACTTTTTTTAGCCACAGTATTGACTTAGCATTATTATTGGTTTTTCACTTAAACACATAGTCATGTGAAATGAATCATTTTTTTGATTAAAATAAGGCAACAAAAAGACCAATCCAATCTATTCATTAAAGAATGCTTCGATTCCGAAACCATAGGTTTCAAACTGGGTAGGGCAATAAGGCACCCTAGTGATAAAAGCACCCCCACGTCCCCAAAAGCAGAGAGGTCTCCGACAGCCTCATCACGACAAGCACAAAGAGAATAAAGGGGCTTGCTGCCAGTTAGCCGGGAATAAGCGGCAGGTGGGGAGGCTATCCTTTGCCTAATGCGTGGATTAACAAAGGGACCCCCACAAGGAAGGCCTTCGGGAAAATATAACGCGCGGATCCCAAATCTGGAAACTTGTTGCAGCCCGAATGACAAAACGGCATAAGAAGCAAGCGCTGATGTATAGGATGTATATTAATGTAAAGCGCGGCGGGGACTGCATATAAACAGCCATCCTGCTGCCAAACCTGAAAAGTGATGTGATCTCCGCAGCAGCCCAAGGAACGGGCCAATCAGCAGGAAGATCCCTTTGGTTGCTATGGTAATGATACCAATTTTCAAACTTTGCCCCAGAATCATTTTAAGCAAACTAATTAGCACACAAGAACATGAAAACTTTTTTTTTTTTTTTTACACCACACGGCTCAGACTCCCATCACTCAGCATAATATTAAACAGGAGGAGGGACTCGATTTAATTCTGTAACCAATGAAAAGGAATTGGGGGTCCTGTAACCGCTATATAATAATAATATTAATAATACTGACAATAACAATAATAATAATAAATAATTCAGAAGGTTTCTACTCACACCAGGAACCCCAAAGCCTTATATACATTATATAATAGGAGCACTGATACCCCTTGGATACATTAATACTTCTACAGAAACCCCACAATACTGACATCCCCAAATCCTATTAACTCTTTAACTACCGGTAGATCTTAAAAAGGAATTATATATATATATTATATATCCACACATTAATAATAATAATAATAATATATATATATATATATATATATATACACACACTAGGGGATATTGTTCTATATAGACTAAGACTTAACAGCGAAACATCCCACATGCCATTAACCCAAAGAAGGAAGCCCGGGCACACCGGCAGCTGCTCGGCTCCTCGCAAGGTGAAAGCACAATGTTGACCCGGGAAGAGCAGGGCTGCTGACTCCCAGGGCGGGCTGCCTTACCCAGAAGCGCTCGGTGCCGTCATAGCTGCAAAAGGTTTCCATCCCGGGGCCCGGCGGGAGCAGCCGGCACTTAGGCAGCTCAGGGAGACACAGGCAGGAGCTTTCTCTACATAACAGCTCGACGGCTGCCGGTTACGAGCGAGCTGATTGGCTGAGCAGCAGCGGATGTCTCTCAGTGGATTGGATGTGGGTCACGCCGAGCCCTGATGACGTAAGCAGAGCCAGGCTGGTCACCTCGCATCTAGTGCCCGACCGCTGCTGTAGCGTGTCCCATGACACATGCTTCGAGGGAACATGTAATATGTTACATATGTGAGGATATAAATGAGCTTATTTAACCAGATCGGGCTGTTGGTTTTATGCAGCCCTGGCCGGAGCTTTAGAGCCAGTGCGGTTTTGACATCTGGACTCAAATATGGAGGATGGAGTAGATAAAAATACCCCCGAGGTGGGGAAAGGCCTCTTGTCACGGTGGCTGAGAAATAAAAGACTATAACAAACAGAAAAGCGGAAATAAGAAGTGGAAGGTGCTGTGAAATAATAAAGCACGTCATTATGTTATTTACTGGGTACTTGGTCAGTGATTCGGAGCTACTTGTATAGCAAAATCAAATCAAAGGAACAGTTTCTCCATGATCCACTGATTCTTGCCACTAAGCGGCCTAAGCTTCTAGTGGGCATGGTGGTCTAAACACCGCGCAGGAAGCTTTCGCTGAGCCAGCAGCAGAGCCGACTGTCAGAAAGTATGTCACATACGTGGCGATGTGCTCGGCCGAACACATGTGCACGGAAAACACGACATATGGGGAAAATGCACATAGTGGGATTCTGCTGAACCTCTCCGTTCTTTTGCGTCAGTTTAAAGGGACTTATTATATTATATTATCTTCTTATTATAGTATTATATTCATTAAACAGCATATGATGGCTGGATGATGAGTAACCCGTCTTTCCTGGTAGAACATTGTTCTTCAGTGGGCTTTGTAAGTGTTTTTGTACATTCCCATCACACATGAAGAAGTGTATTCTGTTGTGTATTATTTATTAGAATGTAGCGTGCCTGGGCGGGCTTGGTTTAGCCTTCGCGTTCTGGGCCATTTCTCAGCGTGTGCTACAAACCTTCCAACGGGTCCCAAGAAAACCTTTTTTTTTATACGGTGTGGTTAGATGTGTGTCTAGAGGGCTTTATTACCTACATGCGGTTAATGTCATTTAGTAGAACACTGAGATATAGTCATACCCAGCAAACATTCTGAGCTCCAAGAAAAGATGGACATCAGGGTAGAAGAGAGGGATTTGGGGTCCAAAAAGGGAAATCTGGGTGGCACAATGCTGAGCACTGCAAAACATCCCAAATTCGTCACACATCTGAAAAAAAATCACAAAGGTGCTTTACACAAAAGACGCATATAAACAGACCCACAGGGAGCACCTGACATGTTTTATCAAGAATCGCTTAATTATAGGTTGAAGAGGAGGAACACGTGATGTTTTACAATGAAGATGACACTGGGTGTTTAGCGTGTGCTTTTGTCGTAAAGGCTACATCAGGAGAAGATCCAGAGCCTTGGGAGGAGCACTCACACTCAGCACACACCCAGACTAACACACACTCCCAACCACATTATCTCAACTAGACATTCAAACTAACACACGCAGACACTCAACATATTCAGGTCCCAAAGATTTGTTATGGCTGCACTGGCCATGCATCCAATCTGGTCCTTTTCAGGCCACTTCCTAGATTAACCCCTAGGCGACTCTCAGCAGGTACTCAAATGTCTGCTATCACTGTGGTCTTTGGCCAGTGTCTTTGTGCCTACAGCAGCAGCATTTTGCCTTCTGACCTTGGGCCTTAGCTTGCTTGCCTCCTGTTCTGACACTTGGCTTGTCTCCTTTAACATTTCTGTCTCGTTTTCGCCCGTCTGTCTCACTGTTCCAGATGCCTGGCTTGTTTCCTGGCTTCACTTTTGCTTGCTGTTTAGCTCTGAAATCTATCTGCTTCACCAGTTACTGGCCCTGGCTTGGCTCGTTTTTTTTTTTTTGTCTACTGCCCAGATCTGCAACCTCTTTGCTTCTCCAATTCCTGACCCTTGGCTTCTCTCTTAACCTTCCAAACGCATTGCCCTTGGGATGATGTTGTGTTAGTGCTCACTTACTCGTCCGTGTTGGCTTCACCAACTTTCCAATAGAAGGTCAATGGTGGGTACGTTCTTGAGTGTATTTAAACAGGTAAAAATGTTTATAAATCAAACAATCTAATTAAAATACATTCTTATTCTAAATGTATTAATATAATTAAGTCAATTAAGCCACATCATCTAAAACAAGTGTCCCTGTTTTATGGTGCGTCAAATAAGACCTGCTGAACATAATATGAGCAAGCATGAAATCCAGTTAGATATCACCCACTTTAACTCTGCAGAATAATATTTGTATGGTTTAAGGACCAGTGGAGCAAAGAGAACGTCTCGTTTGCTTGCAGAGGTTGTTTATCGTTTTAAAACAATTATGGAAAGTATAAGAAATGTGATGTATTTTCTTAACACGAAGTAGAAAGAATACTTGTTTTGAGTGCAATAAAAGCAGAACTTTACCATCAGCATGCATGTCTTATCAAACATCATTAACAAGTAAGCCGAGAAAAGAATCACTGTTAATGTGCAAAGAGCCAACGTGTACAGGAGTAATGTGTCAGCACCGAGGTTGCGCTTTCTCAGGATTTGCTGGTAATTTCGTTTACTACGAAGAACGATTACCAGCGCTTAAATCCAGATATCCAAGGAAACATCTAAAATAAACACAAGGTAATATTACTGTGTTTTGACAGTACAGTCCGAGTTTTAAAGGGGGCGTTCTGCCCCACCTTTGCTGATAGTGGGGATCATAGGCCAGTTTGGAGGATCCTCTGATCTCCCCTTGACCATTATAGAAAAATGTAAAATCAGTGGAGCTTTGTGCTGTCCTTTATTGTTCTTGGCCAGGTCGGGGGGCTCTTCTGTTAGGGTGAGCAGGCAGCATGGCCCCAATAATGACCTCTCTCGACCATGTCTCTCGCCACACCTCTCAACACAGGCTGGACACCTGGAACGTTGAGGGGTTCCGTAAGCTGATCTGCCAGACATACCTATTTCCGTTCACAAGTTTAAGAAGGTGGGGTTCAGCGGGGTCACGTAAGGCCACATTGTGTGACCCCGCAGAATTGCGAGCTGCATTGAAGAGAAGCTGTATTGATCAATACTTTATTAGAAAGGTTTTCTATTACCAGTATCTTGTGAGGTATCTTTATAATGGGCCATATCTTATAATTCTGATATATAATATGATGATATAATATATAAAGGGGGCATATGATGGCCGAGCATCACCTGTGGAGGGAGATATGACCGAAACTTTAAATATATCAGGGGGTTAAAAACATGATTGGGGTAAGGGAGGTGGCTCCTACATTTTTTATCTGGCTTCTAGATCTAAAGCAATTTTGTCATCGCCTGACATAATCAGCAGGAAGAGGGCAGCTCAGGGACCCCAGGGGAACCTGGACAGACCCTGAAGGGTCGGATTTGGTTTTAAGCATGGGAACACATTATTAAGTGCTTTAAAGCCCCTAGAGCCGCCCCTGATGGGGTATTTAGGATATTAACTCAAATATCTACCCCAAAGTGTGTTCTTGCGCACCCCTGCTTGGTTAATTTACTATCCAAAATTAATAACTGTCCTGTTATTTTGCCATTACTAAACAAGAGCGTTGTACACAAGAGTTAAGTACACGAACATATGAATGGAATAGTATGATAACGCAGGGTTATATATCACACACCAAACGGAATTGATTTATTGTCTGTTGGCATGGTAATGGCAACAGAAGCTGCATCAAACGCCCAAGCCGCCACATTGGACTGACGTTACAGGCTTCCGGAACCTGCGCACGCGCACAGGCTTCTCAATAGACGTGACCTCTGAACTCATCAACCGCTGTTCCCGGATTCATCATGGCGGCGGTGTCTGATATGAAAGCCGGTGAGAGTTAAAGCAATAGTTCAACAATGTACTCGGTGCTGACATAGAGTAGGAGTCCGGAAAATGAGCCGGCGTGTGTCTGGCTGTTTCTGGGGTAGTGGCGGGAGTATTCGGTATTATATAGTAGTATAAGCACCATATATATATATATACTGTGATATAAGCGCTCAGGTATGATACATAGTAATACATAAATAAAAGTAATACACGAATAGTCATTTCTGTGCTATTTAAAGGGGATGTATTTAATATTGTTTTCAGGTTTTTTAACCACTTTTTATTATGTCTTTTTCCCCCAAAGGTGTTAATTATTAACTTGGTTGCTTTGGTGTTCCGCAAACGTTAAATTCATTCAGTTCATGCCTCCATAGCCAGCCCCGTTATCGGTAATATGATAATGCATGTATATATATATATATATTATAATATAATATTGGCAGATGGTCGCTGCATTTATGCTGTCATCGTACAGATACAGGGAGTTCCAAGCCCTGATTACTGAATTCCGCCAGTCCTGAGAAGGCTTATGGTTCTGTGCTGTAAGTCACGAGGTTCTGGTACCAAGTCGCAAAGCCAGAGCTTAAATCTTGCAGATTTGGCACCAACGTCACAGATTACCGTATTTTTGAGACCAAAGAAAGGTTCTGCTGGATCAAGTAAACAATCCAGCAGCAAATCCCTACTTAATTCTGCTGAACCAAAGCCTCCTCACCGTTGAAGATGGTATGGTCCAACTACTGTGTGATCATGGCAAATCCAGAATGTTGTCAGTCCAAGTTTTTTTTTGCAGTTTTAGTGAATGTTGTGAAGTAAACATTGATTTATTATAACATCTTTATGACATTCAAAATCAAATGCAAATGTTTTTAGTTCTGAAGGATATGTTGGAGAAAAGAGGAGTGATGGGACAGCTTAAAGCAAGCGTGCGGGCAGAAGTGTTTGAAGCTTTAGACGATCGGAGTGAACCTAGACCAACGCTGTCTCATGAAAACCTTCTTATTAATGAACTAATCAGGGAATATTTGGAGTTTAACAAGTACAAATACACTGCGTCTGTTCTAACAGCAGGTAAGCATGCTCAGTAAAAAGGGAGCTGTCAACACAACCTCTTAAAGAACATTATCTAGTGTCTACAGGTAGGCTACTCATTGTAAATAAGCTGCATCTTTATTGATCTTTAGGGACCGAATTGTGATGGAATTGGTTCTTAAGGTTTTTAAAATGTAGTCATAAATAGATCATATAAATAAATCTATAGATTAACATTGAGAATATTATTATTTTAGTCTTCATTTTTATTTAGTAAAGAATTGGAGCCCCCACCGCATGGATCCATGTGATGTCAGTGGTTTAGACTACAGAGCAATGAGGCAAAAAAGCATATAGTTTGCTTTCCTGAACCCTGAGACAAAATAGATAGTAATTGCCTATTGGTACTCAATTATGTTTCTATTTTGCAGAAAACATTCTTGGCAGGATACACCTGACCTCTTCCAATGATTAAAAGAACCTGATTATTCCCAATGTAAAAGACTTTCTCACCGCTGGGGCAGTGCATGGGCAACCCGTTGCCAGACGTCTTTCTCTGATCCAAGCTAATTGTGCCATACCAAGTACTCTCAACCGCTTGTCCATAATTTAGACAATAGTTATAACAAAAAAAAAACACACACACAACTCACACGACCATCAGCCAGAATGGTGTTGAAGGTCAGGAAATTTTAGTCCACAAAAAAACTTGTGCACCAGAGGTCTGTCATTACATCCCAGATTGTGTTACTTTAGAGTATTTAAACCCGATCTATGCCATCTGTTACCTCCATGGGCTTGTGTGTGTAATCTACATGTATGTATGTACAACTTTGTGCGTTGCCTAAATTTATAAAGGGCGGTCAAAGAATTCCATGAAAGTATTTCATAATCAGGAAATAATCTATATACAGTTTGTTGGACTTTACATATAACATGTAATATGTTAAAAAAAATGCTCCTCTAATGTCTTTCCATTTTGGTATCACATATGTATGTAGTTGTTCCGAGCTGTCAAGCCACGATGATTGCTGAGAAACCCTAATATATATATATATTTTTTTTTTTTTTTTTTACAGAAACTGGTCTGTCGGACATTCCTCTGGATCGTCAGTTTCTTCTCAGGGAACTTAATGTAGTGGACGACTCGAACTCCAGATCTGTGTAAGCAGATGAATATACTTACCTTTATATATTGTTCATGTGCTGAGTTCTACTGTACTACGGTAACACGGTGAACAAATCCCATTCTACAGGGCCACGGGCAGGTCAAAACCTTTTGGATACCCCAGCTATCCAAAGGATATATTCTTTTCTGGAATGTCCACCCAGCAGCAGACCCTTTATTCTGCTTTTCTTGCTTTTCCCAGAATGCTTTAGTCAAAGCTTTTGTTTGGGGTTTAATCACCAGAAAAGCTGACATGTGTAATAGAATTAGGTTGCCCTTGACTCCTTGTGATTTATTTATTTATTTTTTTTTTTTAAGGAAACATTTAATTTTAATGGGTTAGTCCTACCTATTGCTTTGTCCCACTCTTAAACTGTATATAAGCATAATACACCAAAATATAACCATAAAATGCATAAAATATCAGAATGTATTATTAGTTTGTATGCTCTTTTGATTACTGTACCATATTTTTTTTTAACGTTGAGGATGTTTTTTTACGTTGTGGTAAATGTTTTTTCTCTCCCACAGACCTTTACTATATGGGATTTTATCTCATTTATCACAAGGACATGAGAAAGGACAAAATCCTAAAGCCATGCATCGAAAATAAATCCCTGAAGTGGATTGGCAACTTAAAAATGAACATGCAAAGGTAAAAATTCTCTTTTGTTACATAAAAAGTTAGTTTTTACAGTCACAATAATGGAAGCTGCAGTAAAGGCAAGATAAGCAATCGTTCTGTTTGACATACACTTGTAAACAGAGACTGTCTCAAGTTCTTGTTGGTGTTCCAGTATTCAGTATCTTATATGGTCCTTGATTTTGTGTGTTGTTGGCAGTTATCAGCTGCCAATCCCCACCCCCCAGGAGCCTGGACCAATTTTCATAGCTTTACTCTATGGTATATTTATGTGACACCTTCCTAAACCTGCTAACACGTAACCTATGGACATCTATATATTTTTCTGGTTAGTACTGATTAAGAGATTAACAAATGGTTTAAGGCAAGTCGTGTATCATATCGCATGACATTATCTTAGAAATGCAAAACAAAGGTTAAATATTAAAATCAATGTATATTCTAAACAAAGTAATAAAAGTATTACTTCTCTGAAAATCCCTAATCTCACTTTTATTTGACAATGCAAAACATATATTGCAGGCCAGACACTTAAAATGAGGTTACATGCCATAATCATACTAAAGAAACACGATACATTGCAAATCACGTATTTTACTCTAAGGGTTAAACTCCTCTCTTTAGCGTTTGCATTATGCCAAGTGTGTCCCTGAAAAAAGGCAATACCTACACCAGATAGAGCTATGTTATTGATCTCTACATTGTCCTAAACAAATTTCCCACAAATGTATCGGCCGATATTGTGCCTTTTTAAATTGTAAAATTGTAATTTTAAAGAAATCATGGGGAACTATACACATACGATTTCAGCCTCCAAGGGTTCTGCATGATGAACTTAAAGCATTCCACAGCAAGACCTTACTTCGCTTGTATTTTGCCTTTTATCATTTTAATTGATATTTCATGAACAGATAAAAATATATATTTTGTAAAAACTTAAAAGCTAGGACAATCGGACATAGATACGAGAACACGGCAAAATAAATGATTGTTTCGGCCATTAGGGGGCGACACCTTTCTGACATTTTACAAGAAGGCCCCTACGTTTTCTTTTCCTGAAGATCTAGAACACGATTCTATACTTTGATGTATTGGGATATTATACGTTCCTGTGTTGTATAAACTACAAAGAACCCAAAAAAGGGTTTTTTGGGCTATACGTCACCATTTTTAAGTTCCGAAGCTCGGTTGACAGCATTATTTTTACCTACTGTTTCTCCTCCTCTCTGACTTTCAAAGGGTTCAAATGTACTAATTCTCTTTCACAGCAGGACTTTTTCTTAACGGAGACATCAGTAATGCATTGGTTTGCAAAGATTAAGCTGTTGATGGGCAATTCCGCTTTGCTTCCACGTAGTTGATCTCTTAAACCTCATCCAGTTTGTTTAAACTAGTATTACATATTAGGACATGCGTTTATAAAAAGTTACACACTTACCTGAACGTTGCTGGTTCCTGGTGGTTTCCATTACCCATTATACAGAAATCGAAATTGGGTAAATTTGTGTAATTAGTTTAAATGAATGTAGTGTTAATAAGTATGAGATCATTTACTTAGCGTGTTTTCCTAATGCCTGCGTTCTTTTCTACAGACCCCCGTCAAAAAATTTTTTGCAGAAAAGGACCACTGAGTCTTCGCGACACAAGCACATAATGGCCTGTCTTCTACTATACCCTACGGCATTCCATGTAAAGAACATATTTTTAACTGTATTTATTTTATAATTTATTGAGAAATCATATTTGAACACAATGTACAATAAAATATATACATTTTGCTACTTAAGTATTTCCCTATCGTATGTTTTGACGCATGTAATAGCTGTGTGGGCCCTTTAAATTTACATGGTGTAATGCACAAGGGAACTCTGCAGGCTGTAACACTAATCGTCTCCAGCGCTTGGGAGAGGTCTGAGACCCCTTGTGCACATGCATGGAAAATGCTCGCATTATTATTATTATTATTATTATTTATCGTTTTATATAGTGCCATCAAATTCCATAGCGCTGTACAATGGAACTTCTGTTTCTCTAGCCTTGTCTGCCTGCGGGGCACCAGTTCTGGTTCACATAAAGGGTAGGAGCGCGCACTCGAGCAGATACAGAGACCGTAAACCACAATACTGCCGTAAGCCTCCTCGGTTACATAATGTTCTGCCCACAAAACTTCTTGACCACAAATGAGCAGCGTTCCAAGCCTGCCACACGGATACCACTACAGCGTATCTACGTTTTATGACGTCCATGTAAGTTATGGGGAAAAAACTTTTTGTTGCTTCTTCCAATATGGAGATCCATTAACCATTAACCCTATGCGGGATTGTTAGAAAGTGGGGAACGAATTTGTGGCCAACTGCGGTTTGTAAATAATATATATGTGGCATTTATCTTAAAGGGTGTTAAATGATAACTTTGTAACATATTGCACTCACCTACCCATGATCTCCCGCTATATCAGATGCTTGTTATACCATCCGGAAGCTTTTTGGAAAACCGAACTGTGACAAATGTGCTCTGTAACTGAAAACATACATTATGTATCTAAAACTGTTTCCACAACCACAAAACAACACTAAGGTTTGGAGAAGTGATCATGTTAGTGATGTATTGTAGAAACTTTTTTATTTGTGACCACATACATCCACTACTGACGTCAGATTAGAACAATACTTTCCCCTTAGTGTCTGGATGAGGAAAGCACCATTCAGCTGTACTACCTTTAAATCATGTTGGGTTGAGGGATACCCGTGAAAGTATCCCCGCTCTAATGAGCTTACAATCTAGAAATGCCACATACAGAAAAAATATGGTGGAGGTTCCACTTGACAAACGTAGGCTTGGGTGGCTATAAAACTGCTAAAAATTAGCATTCATTCTTTTACTTGAGTTTAAGCATGCAAGCAGGAGCCTCTTTATGTAATGTATTATTTATTGTTTTATATAGCGCCATCATATTCTATAGTGCTGCACAATGGGTAACAGGACATAACAGGTAGTACATAACAAAACAATGGGACTTGCAGAAAAAAGAGGTAAGGAGGCCCGGCTGAAACCTGCTTACAATCCAGATGTATCGGCTTGTCTTAGTTCTAGTCTTGTCATACCCTGAATGTAAGAAGCGCTGCGGACATTGTTGGTGCTATATACATAAAATATAATAATTCATAAGTCCTGAGGAGAAGATGTACTTCAAAACTGACAGCATATTGGTATGTAACCGTTTCACGATCTATAGTTCATTCGTGCGCTACATTAACTCCTCTAAAAACGGAACAAAGATAGAGTCCTGGCGTTGATTTTGGCTTCCTGCAGCACACGTGACCTATAACTATAGGTCCTGGGACTCTCGCTGCATGGCTTCAGGGTATGCGATTGCATTCATCCCACATGCACATTATACAGTATGAGATACAATCTGAGAGGGAAGGACCCGGAAACCAAAGGACACTAATTCTGGAAAACATCTGTATTTGTTGTTTTAATTATTGAACTAGCGAGAGAATGTAAAATAATGGAATCATCACGAAAACAATACAAATCATTTCAACGTAAACTGATGAGACCCTCTCACAGAGTCTCGTTCAACCTCCCTGGTAGTAAGTATGTCACTTGGGTACACAAATCAACGGCAAGGCAAATAACTGGGGTTCAGGCAAAGGGGAACGGCACAATCCTGCCATATATTTATCATTAATGGACCCTTAACCAATGTTGGTGATGTACCTGGCCCCAGCTCTGCTGCTTGACTATAATGCTTATGGCTTCCCACAACTGAAATTAGATTACTGAAGAAGCAACCATTGGTGACTGACGTTAACAACAGCTTCAAAGCATGCGACTAACACCACTTAAATCACATAGAATTAAACAGATGAAAAACAACATAGCAATTTCTCCTTAAAGGCAAGACGGATGAGGGATTTCACTCCTACGTTGTTCTGTAAAACCATTCTTTAGCTTAAACTTTCACACCTATAGCGGGGCAGAAGTAAGGGTTGATGGCTGAGCAGGTTCTTATGTTGTTTGATCCGGATGAGCTAACGTTTAGGTTTCTCAGGAGAGTAGGGGACAGAAAAACTCATACATTCAACTAAGCGTTTTTTTTAAAACTCAATCTAACCCACAATGAAATTATTAATGGCTAAAAAAATATTCATCTAGGTTTCACGCTGGCCAACCTGCTCCTTTCCTGAGACGCAGCCAAATCATTGAAAGTGACCATGTATGGGGAAGATACAACAACAATTTATATGTCACAGCTAATGCCTTTACCCTGCAGCCTTCTCAATTCTATCAGCTCTGTTTGTCCACATTCCTATCCTGCCTTTGAAACATTTTTCCGTTGACTGAAATGTTAAAGGATGGCTCTAATTATACAGCTCCCCATCTCTAAAAATAGAAAATGAAGACGAAAGGCATCGTAGACCCAATGTGGGTCAATTATGGGTATTGGAAGGGCTATGCTGCACATGTTGGGGTTCCCTAAAGTTGTTCTATGGGGGCTGATTCCTAATACCATGTTCTAATTTGGAATGCTGACAACGCAAGCCAGACAGTGAAGCTCCGCTCTTTTCTATACCAGGCGTGGTGGTTCTATGATAAACACTTTATGGAAGCCGGTTCAGCGGTTTAGCTGGCTTGTTTGTAGATTGCATGGATAGAGTATTGGTGAGTTTATGGCCACATCTCCCATTTGTCTCTCGTTGAGTCCCTCTTTCTTCCACCAATGTCCATCTGTTCTGGAAGCTCAGAATGTTTTCTAAGTATGAGTGAATCAGTGCTCTGCACATGCCTGGGACCTCACCGGGACTCTGGAGTATCTGGAGGCTCCTGGAACAATCTCAGCTAATTACTGGTAGGGAGGTTTAGTATTTTGCTCCATCTATATCTTGCCCCTCATTTCTTCCTAATGAGGGTCAGTCAACTCCTGTGTCCAGTAATGGTAGTGGGTAGTGGGAACAAGCCCTGGGAAGATGAAATCAATCCTCTGTCCTCTAAAGCCTTACATAAATTGCTGTCAATAGGTCACAAAGTCCCATAAAAGTGTTGGCAAAGCCCAGTTGATGGCAAGTTTTCCTAAAATGTTGAGAGGAATACACTGCTGGAGGGGGAAATGGACACGGAACGTAGTTATGCTATTCGTAAAAAGGGTCAGTGATGGTAATATAGTTTGGCTATACAGTCTATACACCTAACTCACACCCCCCAGATTTTAAATGGCCATAGAGACTTCTGTCTAAAGGGTAGCGGCCAGAGGAAGGGGCTTTACAGAGACTTTTAATGTGAGTGATGTATTTTATTGAAGATCATGTGATACTGTTTGACTACCTCCTGGATTTTTATGGCCCCATGCTGCACACATATGGGGCTCTAAAGGTCCAGGGCCAAATTTAATCCCCGACCTGGCCCTGGGAATGGGAGTGGTAATTCTGCTTAAGGGTATGTGAGTGTGCGCTCCTGGGCATCTAGTTGCCCCAGCGAGTCTTAATCACACACTGTCTAGGATGGCTCACTTGTACTGTTTGCGCAACGAGTCAGGATGTCCCCAACCTCATTATTTAAACAAGCGCAATACAATTTAAACAAATACCACACATTTTTACGTTCAGTTTGCAGTAATCACTAGATCGCGGTGTGCTATCACTCCCGCCAACAGGGTGCCTGCGGCGGGGAAATGTAATGGAAACATGTGGCTTTATTTACCAAGATGGCCTTTGCTTGTTTTTAATATACTTTAGCCCTCAGTTTGTGTCAGTGTTTCTTTCATTTGTTCTATTCATACATTTAAAGGGGAAGTATAGCTAATAAACAAAAATGCCAAACCGTTTGCTTTCATTAGCGAAATGTTTATTCTCTCCCAGCTGGGGGAAGAATCCATACAATACGCAGATGCCCGTGCTTATGGTATCCTCCATCGCATTACTTTGGAGATGGTCTGTGCTGCCATGATGCCCAAATTGTCTGATTGTCTTTTTCACCACTCCTTTGCTGATTATTAGTTAAAAAAAAAACTAAAGAAAACAGGGGATACCCACATATCATTAGAATAATTCCTAGGAACATACTTTCAAAACTTTCAATCACTTTTCTTGCTTTTCTGCATCAATATAGATACCCAACTGATAACGTAAATATGTCATGTACAGAAAAGAAATGGAGGGGGTAACTTCTCAATCCCGTTACTACAAACTAGTGGGCTTACCCATGCTTCCTAAGTATCTGATTTTAGGGGAGACACTATCGCCTGGGTATGAGTATCACGGCGTTCTGTAGCCTTAAAAGTAACAATACTGATCATATAAACAGCACGAAATCCGCTTAGGAATCAAACATTGTAAATAGAATGTAGCGGTCTTCGTTTAAATAACATACACAGTCACACACATAAAACACAAGGTCACGTCAAAATCTTACTAAACATGCAATCAGATAAAAAAATAGGAACCAGCCGAGACAGAAGTCATCAATGCCATAAACCAGGTCAAAACAACGAGCCAATGATACCAGGAGATAGACCGCAATGCCAATGAGGAGAAGGGGAAGCTGCGTTATAAAGGACTGGAAATGAGAGTCAGCAGTCTCATTGTGAGCAGTCGTTTGGCTATAGTCCAGCCGGAAGCACTGACACAGGAATACCAGCGAACGGAAATCCTCCAAGGTGCAATACCTGTACATTAAAGATTGTCAGCTCAATGCAGGCAGCCCCTCTCCATAGGGTGTCACACATCATTGTCATTATATATACCGGTATATATATACGTCTTTCTTCCCTGATAGTCTGCATCTCCATGGACATCCGTGACGTACTCTCCCCCGATCCGCCAATCAGGATGTCACGGGGAGCACCATCACTTTGGCAGAAATTTACAGAGGGCTATCTTAGAGTTAAACGGCAGAGCTTCTGGTGACGTCCTCTACCCTGACCCTCCAATCGAGACCAGAACCTGACATGCGCAGCCTGCCCAAAATGGCACCATATAATATGGTACTATTATTGCCAGGGCTGGTTATAATTCCCAGTAGGGCCATGCAGAAACATGCCCGTTGCACAGACTGCTCCAAAGGTACTATGTATGACGGACATAGCAATAATACAAAGAGTGTTACCGGATTTCCCTGGAAATGTGCTCATCGGCACGTGACAGAATATTTTGCACATCAGACTTTAGTAATCAAGAGAGCAAATGAAGCCTGTACAGCCCTAAAGCGGGGAACCTGGTACCTTTTGTTTAAGAAGATCATCCCTTACAAAGATGTTTTAATCCTAATAGTTAAAAGAGATCTACTACTAGATCAATGCAAGTCACATAAGACAAGCTTACGGAAGCTGACCTCCGCTCCGTTGCCAGCCATCAAAAGAAGACAGATCTAACTTCCCAACCCAATGGTTCCCAGGTTACAACTTTAGAAAACATCTAAATCAAACTGATGAATCCCAGCGACATTCACTTTCATGCAATGCTAGGTATATTTATAACATCATTCAATTAAAAATGATTTACTTAATTTTTGTATCCGTTTTTTATGATAAGAAAATAAAACATTAGAAGGCAAGAAAGCATTAACACTATAAATCCCAAATACATTTGTCAGGCGAAGAATATGTCGGGAAAGTCTAGCCCACTCACTGGTCCGGTCCCTAGCTTGGTCCTTGCTATGCCACTGGCTGGTTATTTTACTGTAGGTTTACTTGGAAATTTGAGGGCTGGGCAGGCCAAGTTGCCCCCATGGCAAACCTTATGATTTATCCAATGTATATTTTGCAATATACAGTAGACTAGAGTTGGTGGGACTGTAGAGTGTGGAGCATGGAGCACAGCTTTCTTGGTGCCTTCTAGAAATGAAAATTGCTTTGGCCATATTAGTCCAAGAGAAGAGGGAGTCTTTCGTCAATGTCGCACAAGCTTTTGGAACCTCAGAGGTCTCTTCTTCAGATAATGTTTTGTAGGAAATAGGAGTATCATACAAGCAAAATAAACCAGCAAATTCCAGGACCTCTGAAATTCTATAAACAGACCAGCAAAATTATGACGCACTGGAAGCAGGGAATTTCTGCACAGCTACAACATTAACGTACAACATAATTCTTACTGCTGGATCTGGGCATAAAATTAGGATAAATAAGAGACTGTGTAACTAATTATTTCGCTTCCACGTTCCCAGAAATCATAGCCAATTCGATTGTGTTTGTAGTGCTTGCCTAAAATCACCAGTCTGCAACATGTTTACAAGACAAATGCTGGAAATGAGAAAGATAGGGGTTTTTCCAAAGAAAATCAAAGTATTCACAGGGGTCACTGAATAGGTCAGGAATAATGGAAGAGGCATTTCTGTTCAAAACAAGATCCTGATAACATAAATAGAATTTTTGTCATCCAAACATCAAACAAAATTCCTTTCTTAAATGGTACATTGCGCTCTTGCCCCTAAGTCGCCTCCCTTCTTGTCATACCTCGTCCCAAAGTAGGATGACAACAAAGGGTGCTGCAGAAACGCACGTAAAATCCTATGTTCAGGGGTGTAACTAGAAACCACGGGGCCCTGGTGCGAAAGATTGCCCTGGGCCCCCCAACTTCAACAGCTGGACTGTGCCATCATTGCCCCCACACAACTGGTGCACATCCATGCTCACACACACAAGTGCACATCCATGTTCAAACACACACAAGTGCACATCAATGCTCACACAGAAGTCCACATCCATGATCACACACAGACACACATGTACACATCCATGAT
>VKOC01006615.1:0-16636 GCA_009364415.1 Spea multiplicata
AACGACTGATTAAGGTTTGAGTCTTTACAGCAGGAGAAACGGGCGACTAGACGGGGGCCGCCGGGGGCCGATCTGCCGGCAGGTTACTAAGCATTTCATGTATGATGCAAAATGATGTTGTTCATCTTTATTAAGTAAATACTCCCTTAAAGTAGGGAAACGAGAACAAAATGCCCATTCATTTAGCAGAAAGCTGCAAGTTACTTTTCGACACCTAATTTATAATTTCTGATTTGGTATCTGGCTTTTTTCGGAATTTTTCGCCTGTTTCATACATTCACTCTCTTTTATTCTCTTTCACTCTCTTTTATTCTCTTTTATTGTCTTCCAACTTCGCCTTTGGTGTCTGAAAGCCGCGAAACGGCTTTTTCTTTAGTTGGAAGGAAAAAAAAAATACAAATTCCTTAGAAAAAAAACCTTAACTTCTACACATCAGGGGAGAAGGCTTAGAACAGACATATAATGAACACAGAATTTTTAAATTTGGAGGCATGGAACTGAACAGGAATGTAACATTTAATAAAGTTTTTTTAATTTAACATATTCTAATTTATTTTATTTCTGAAAAAAAAATAATAATAATAAATTCTATATATATTATATAATAGATTTTATTTAATTTTTTTCAGAAATACAGTTGTTTTTACTGAAATTCTTCACAATCCAAGAAAGGGAAAGGGAAAATGGGTCCAAATATACACATATACATAAAGTGAATGAATTAAAACATAACATGAACATAAATTAATTAAAAAGCTACGACTACTTTAGCTTTTACAAACCTAAACAGTGGGAATCTTTTCTTCTGTGATGTCATCATACCATATATGGTGTAAATGATATAGTTGTATGGCTGTTTCACTAGAAATTCTCTTTTCATAAACACAGCGTTAAAAACATTATAAATAATGTTAAATAATCTTTAATCATGTAAAAATTTGGCCTCATCGGGAATTTTTCCGGGGAATGCTTAAAGGTCATTTGACAAAAAAACAGAAATTGATTTCTAAGTGGAACGGCAGCTTTAAATCTCAGTTATAATATTAATAATTATGGACGCCTTTATAGGGTTAATCTTTTTCCTATGGCTGCCTGTTCTTTTGTAGTAGCTGCCTGCGAGCTCAGGAAGGTCTCGGTGTAAATGCGAACAAAAGCCGGACGTGATGCCAGAGATATTTGGAGTTATCTTTGTCGTCCACTCGGGCCGCTCCGTTATTTTTTTTCGAGGCTCCATTAAGGCAGGAAACTCTCATCTCCCCCGACTCGCTTCCTGCCTCCAGTCCGAGCGGTGGCCGCGTACGCATGCAACGCCACGCATTATAATTTAACCGTAACACGGCATACAGAGTAATATCGTACAAATATTACTTTACAGAGGGGGTGGTTAGTAGGTGGAACGGCCTCACAGCAGAAGCGGTAGAGGGTAATACAATATCTAAAATGATTTTGTTATGGCATCAAGGTCTTTAGTGACCAAAACATTACATTCTTTACATTTCTTTTCTATGACTTTTATTGAATTCATTTTGGGGTATTTTGTGTGGATATTTTAGCTATTAAGATCTTATTATGATTAAGTAACAGCTGTGCCAACCTTATGAGCCATAAATTATTCTAAATGCAAAGAAGCAGAAGAAGCGTGACTGGTGGGTTATTTATGCCTCGTAGGTATATCTAGAAGAGGTTCCATATCTGGAACGTTGTAATGTATGCATCACTTAGGACACATTCTGGACACTTGTGAACATTCTGATATAAGGAACTTTAGCGTAGATCTAAGTAAAGATTTCTCTAGGTGAGGTGAGCTCTGAGATTGTGTCCATCACAGAAGATCTTGGCCAACGTGCTTTGCTCTTCACGTATGGACGTCATCTCGTCGGAACGTGTAGGACATTTCAGAGAGAAGAAGCGTTCCACCCAACCATCAGCTGAGTTCTTTCAATGACGGAGGGTGGTCTGTCGAGAAGTTGGGGGAACCTGTCTAGGACTCCAACCTCATCACAAGATCCATATCTACTTGTTGCCCTACTTCATGGCTTTCCAGAAGATATATATCATCTGTTATATTGGGACAACATGGTGTCCATAAAGATATTGTCCTCTGTTATATTAGGACAACATGGCTCCCCAGAAGATATTGTCCATGGACCTTACTGACACTAATGATAACCCTGATTGAGAAGTGGTTCAAACTTTAAAAAAGGTGTCCAGTGTATCAATTTGAACTTGTTGAGGTTTCCCAACTCCATGTTTTTCTTTCATTCCAAAGGGCATGGTCTTTGGGTTATGGCACCTCGGGGACATCCCCTCTGACTTCCCAACAAGGAAAGTGTCAGGTATCAAAGAAACCCTACCTTATCCATCTAAGAGGAAGATTCATGGGCTCCAGCTTCCTGTCCCTTTAATCACAAGCCAGCTTCCAGGGTACTAGACCCATCTTCATGTGATAAATGTCAGGAAAGACCCCTGGGCTGGTCACATTTAGGCTGACCTTGATCACAATTACACCATTGTCATTCATTTCCACTGAAAATACAATTAAATCAGATTATTATTTATTAAGATGTATAAAGCACAGAGAGGGTGGGAGATAAGTGGAACAGCCTCCCAGCAGAAGTGGTAGAGGGTAATACAGTGAGGGCATTAAACATGCATGGGATAGACATCCGGCTCCTGAATCTAAGACGAGACCGATGTGTATATTGGGTCCAGTTGGAATATAGAACCATAGTAATTAATAAACCCTATATTTTAACCCATTTTTCTAATCTTCTCTGGATAACATGATTGAATTTTGCTAAAGAACCAATAAATGTATTTTTTGGGGGATATTTTAAATAAAAATAACTCGGTTACACATTCTTTTGATTTAATTGCGACTTCTTTTGTTAGAGAAGGGACAGGAAAAAATGGTCTGAGAGATAAGGATGTCGGAGCTCTCTAGGATTCACGAATGTTTTACTTCCAGCAGTTTCCATAAAGAATTCTGGATTCAAAATCTAACCGGTATTTGTTTGTAGAAACAGAGAATTAACCCAAATATTGGATTATTTTTGGGGTTTGCTATAAACAATACAAAAATAGTTAGACCGTATTCTTCAAAATTAGAATTAGTGGAAACACTTGAGTTTGCAACTGGTGGAAAACACGTTTGGAAACAAATATTTCAATTATTAGAAGTTTCAACTAAGAAAGATTATTTTAGATTTTCAAAATAAACAATATAAAAAAGTTCTGATAAGTTAGATCACATTCTGCAAAGTTAGTGATTTTTATTAGCGGGGGGGGGAAATTCCCCTTTTTTTAACAAATATTCATTTTTTTTTACAAATTTCCAGTGCGACCCTAAAAATAATTTTGTTCAGTTTAAAGCTCTGAGAGGAAAAAAATAGAGAAACAGATAAAAATCAGGCCAAACCATAAGAGGTTCTCTGACCGACGATCCTGTCCTACAATACGAGGCAAAGATTTTTCAATAGGATTTATTTTTTTGCCCCCCACGCAAGAAAATACACAGAAATATCTTAATGTAAGGGACGAGTTCTGTTGGTTTGTGGGTAAAACACAATAAAAAAAATGTGTAAAGCAAAATACTCAATTTTATAATTCAGATAAATCTGGAATTCTTTAACTTTGAGACGTGGAATAGTCCACTGATTGTCTACAATCTTCAGAACATGTTGGGGTCTAATGGTCCAAGTTGACATCAGGGTCTCAAACCTCCAAAGACATCAGGGCCTAAAACCTAAGCGGCCATTGGGGACTTAAGGAGGTCTTTTGGGGCAAGAGTCAAAAGGAGTCATTTTGCCTTTTAGGACCATACATTTTGGCCTTCACCTAGGTCTTCACGGACATCCAGCAGCTCTCCCAAAAACCCCTCAGAGCCTTCCCAACCCAATTGTTTTGAAGACAATCAAGAAGTGGAATTTTTCCAACTGTTTTTGGACTAAAACCCCCCCAAACATTCTTGCTGTAGGTAGACGTTGACCTACGGTGACGGAAGAACCTTAATCGATCTACCGATGAGGACCTAGACAATGCCATGAACTACAGGGTTGCGTTGGAGGTAATGGACGTTGATGCCAACGCGCGATGAGCCAGTTCTTGTTTGACATTCCAGCTTCCGATTCGTTGCGTAAACTATATTTGTCTGGCCTTAGTCACTGTGATGTTGAGCCGCGTTGGCTGCCAAGGAACATACGACGGCCTAGCAACACCCTACCGATTTCATCCTTTCTGTCTTACGCTCGAACCTTTCTAAGAACTCAACCCTCGCCGACCTTCAAGCGTCGTGATCGTCCACTAAAAAATAAATTCCCAAAATATTATCTTTTTTTGGTGGAGGGGCGGCTGGATTTACCCCAGAAGAAGCCAAAACGAAAAAAAAAAACCCTCACTTTGTTGTATTTAAAAAGAGCGGACGGGGACCAGATGCATTCCAATATTCATTATGACTTTATTCTTTAAGGAATTCAAATTAAAGGTCATTCTCTCATCCCTTTCAAAAAAATGTGAATTTCCGTTTGACGCACATCCGTTTCCTCCCCGAACGAGCTTTTCATTGTTCTGGAGTAAAAAAAAAAAAAAACAGAGCCGAAATCTTGCTTTTGCACTCACTTCCTGTTTCCTGCCTGACAGGAAGTACAGATTCTCGAGCATGTGAACTTGATCCATCCAGCGAAAGGAAATATAATAATTTAGCAGCTAACGCAGCAAAACGCTCTGCACATTTTACAAAGTCGTAAAGTCGATTGGGGGGGGAAACATACATCTCCGTCCGGAGCGGCCAACGCTTCAAATATTTAATCAATGGCCGATCAGGCAAAGTTTATCAGGGGCCGGCGAAATCCTCAGGAACTCGGCAACGCGAAACTATTTTGGGTCGAGTTTGTGCTTAACAAAGGCGATTGAGGAGTTCTTTCCTGAAGCCTTCAAATGAAGAAATTATTCCCAAGAAAATGCTAGTTAGCGCGATAACCCAAATTCCCGCATAATTTATGTTTAAAATTTAAATATTATATTTTTACATTTTTACTTGTTCATAATTGGCCACAAATTTGGTTGTTTTTAAGCAGTATTTGGCTCATAGGTTCCAAATAGTTATTTCGGTGGGAGGGGCTTAACGATGACATTGAAATGACATTGTATCAGTCATAAGGTGAAGATCACTCAAATTAATAGAATTTAACTTATTTTAATGGACTGGGTGGACGTCGTTAGGTGGATTCATTGTAACCCAGTGTGGGAAAAGATTGAGGTCAAGAGAAGTCCGTCCGGCAGAAGGAGATTACATGGAAAACTCTGTGATCATACATGAAGTGTTAGCGTGTAATACGTGTCGATAGGGGTTTCCTGGCCAGGCTGATAAAGGGATTGTAGGGGCCGGAGATCAGCACAGCTGTGATTTCACGACGATTTGGGGAACACCTCTATGCGTTCACCAAGCCTCATCTCGAGGGTCAGAGGGCTTAGATGTAATGTAAGGAAGTTTTACTTTACTGGGTGTGTTGTAGATCCACGGAACAGCCTCCCAGCAGAAGCCGTAGTGGCTATGTCCATGTGATATGACTCCTGAATCTAAGACGAGCCCAACGACTGATTAAGGTTTGAGTCTTTACAGCAGGAGAAACGGGCAGACCAGACGGGGGCCGAATGGGGCCGATCTTCCAGCTTGTGTTTCTATGTCTGGATGGGGACCTCGGCAGGAGCCTCGCTTTTCTCAGATGGTTGGATTGTAGCGACTCCTCACATGTGGTAGCCACCTGGAAGAAATTACGAGGCATAATAGTAAAAAC
This sequence comes from Spea multiplicata, assembly GCA_009364415.1. Lineage (NCBI taxonomy): Eukaryota > Metazoa > Chordata > Amphibia > Anura > Pelobatidae > Spea > Spea multiplicata. The sequence goes on from VKOC01006615.1 coordinate 5,796, forward strand.
AGGTGGATTTTAGAATTATCCCGCGGCGTCCTGATACACGGAACCTCTAAATCCGTGCTGCGATTGGATGTGATGTTTCTGCGCCGTTACATCATAAAGCGTTCTCCGTCCGCGCTCCCCCATTATGGAGTTTTGCAGAAATTCTTCTACATTTATTTTTTTTACCATTTTGTTGAAATAAAAATCATTTTCAAACAACCCCCCCCCCCCCGAGAATGAACCAGACGGCCCAACGAAGGAACCGTCTTCTAAAAGGGGTCCAAACGATTTCCATATGGAGTCTGACATCTACTTCCATCCAACGTTCTAGGTTCTGAGCCGTGCCAAGAACCGGAACGCCGGCGGTGGGCCGGAATGGGGGCCGCTAAAAAGGATTCATGCAAAACAGTTCCGTATCTGGCTTATATCGGGGTGACCCAGGAGTCTACGGAAGAGACCAACACCCCCTATGCATTAAAGGTGCTGTTCCACTAAGACTATGATTGCGCTCTCCAGTATGTTAAGCAAATAAACAAACAACACAGAAACTTTTAGGGAGTGTTTTTTTGTCTCTATGGCAACAACCACTCCCTGCTTTTGTGTCATGTGACAATAAAGTGTTCCCAGCGAAATTATGATCGAGAGAGAAATTTTAGATGATTAAATTAATTATTCCTGATGCTGTTTTCTCAGTTCCCAAAGTTCGAGAAGGTTTGCTTAGAATTCCAGACATTCCGATACAATAAATGCTTTGGAATTCTAAATCACAATTGAATTTTTGAGGGCTTTTGGGGGGCTTTCTTCAGCTCTCAACCACATAAGTGGATGTCGCAGGGAGGATTAGCGGCGGGGCAGACATCAAACGCACTTCGAAATTAGTCTCCTAAATTTGGATCAGATGGAGAGCTCAGGAGGGGAGAAGTTTTAAAGCGGCAGTCCCGCCATCATCAGTACTTTAATGCATGTGATAGCTAAGAGGTCCCTTTAAATTTTGCCCCCTTTGCAGCTGTATGGGGGAACCCCTAATATGCATTTGCCCCTTTTTCCAGCCCAGGGTGGAGGGTCTAACGGTATCGCTGGTGGCATTGAGACTAAAGCCACGTCCTATCAGAACCCTGTTATCCAACTAGTGACTCAAGAGCTATGACATCATAACAAAACGCCAGCTAGGGGGTGGGGACTAATAATTATCTCCTTACCCCAACGTATATATTTTTTTTTACTCAACATCAATTCATTTTCTACCTTTTTTAAGGGAGATTCTGAAACTTTTTGCACATCCGTAGCTTGAACACATTTGGCGTTTTTTTCTATTTTTTTCTGGGGGGGGGAACTCTGGAGCCGGAGCCAGATATTTATTCTGTATTTTGCCGCAGGGCTGCAAACCTTTGCTTTGAATTTCCGTTGGAAGGTCAATTCCGGAGAACACATTGACGGAGAGAAAAAAAAAATACATATATATTACCATATGAGGTTAATGGGTTACTTTAATTTCAGATTAGTTATGACATCACACTAATAGGTAATAGGAGAAATGAGTCCCAGACGGTTAGAAACGTACCAGGCCGGTAAATTCAAGATGGGGCGGGCTTATGATGCAATGCTGGACATTTACAATGATATAATAAACATATGTGATGATGCAATAAAATATGATGATGGCACAAAGATCATTCTGCTACTCATCAGGGGCAAGGCCTATTTGGAGGGGGGGGGGGGCCAATCGCTAAAATAATGTTATTCAATGAGCAAGATTCCTTGTCTTTTGTCTTACGTTTTACTTTATGGCAATGACCTTTTAGAGCTTTGCGTTGCCCCCCTTATACCAAGCAGAGCCTTGTGTAGCCCCCTTAGGTCCCCAGAGCCTAGCGTTGCCCCTTATGTCTTGCAGAACCTTTGGATCACATTTCTCTGAATGTATGGATCAAGTTTCCCATGACGATCTCTATCACCTTCTGTATCACCGCAGTACCCTCTACCACGTCTGCTGGGAGGCTGTTCCACTTACCTGCCACTCTCTGATAGTTAACTAGAATCCCATTGCGTTTCTCGGTATAATTTCCTTTTCGTTCGTACGCCGGGACTTTCATGACACAGAACACGCAAACATTTCTCTTTTTTCTTTTTTTTAGACCCCATGTGAACCGGCCAAGATTTCATTAAGAAAACGAGGAAAAGATGGGGAAATGTTTCTCGTATGTTGTAATCGGCTATAAAAATAAACCAGGATCCGGGGCGTGAGGCTGAAGAGATGAATAGAAGGGCCGCTGTGCGTTTATACACTGAAGAGGTAGAGGGGGGCAAATTATGGCCATGGGGGTATTTTTTGGCATCTGGCACAGATATATTTAGTGTCTAGATGGCTGCAAGAGTGAACTCTGGCGGTTCGTTGCCGCGTGGTATCTTGAATTGGCATTTCTACGGAAAGTTCTGTTACCTTCCGATGAATTTAGAACCAAACTTAAGGATTTGCCCCCTAACCCACCCCCTGCCACAAATGGTTAATGGGGGAATTTCTTCCATGGAAGAAAAAAGTACCCAATAATGCAAAATGTTAAGAAAAAATCTTAAAGTCTCTTATCTACAAACTTGGGGGTCACCATTGCAGGTTGTCATGTGATCTATAAGTCCCGCCCCCTGGCTCCAAACCACCATGTGCTGCTTGCTTTATGGCGCTGTTCCTCTTAAAGACATTGTTCTGTAGTAAATTTTAATTTCCAGGTAAACCCTGTCCAGAGCACAGTTGTCTACATAGAACTTGCTGGTAGATCGGCCCCATTCGGCCCATCCAGTCGCCCCTTTTTTCCTGCTGTAGGTGCCTGCCAGGTGCTCATGGTGGACACTTGCTGGGGTCTGTGGTGGACAATTTAATGATGTTCTATGGACCTTCACCAACCTTGCCACGGAAACTGGTGATACTTTGCCTATCCGTGGCAGTTGGTCTCGTCTTCCAGGAGCCGTATGTCTATCCCACGCGTGTTAATGTATTAATGAACTGGTGGGTGAACGCTGCCACAAAGTCGTATGATAACCTCTATGACTTTTTTAATCTAGCTTGGTGGACATCCCAACTCTAGGAAAGACCTGATTGACTTTGATGATGGGGCATCCTCGTTGACTTTGGTCTTTATGGACCATTTCCTCTTTTGACATCTGAATCCTAACACAAACATGGAAGTGTGCGCTGTGGAAAGGTCACCTAACCCTACCCCCCCAACCCCCCAAAACATACGGTGTTTTTAGGAGTTGGGTGCTGACTGCAATCTCATTAGGCCCTTGTCCTGTGTGTGCAAGCTTCAAGTGTTTGTTCTAACAAAAGTCTTTATCAGCCCCAAACACATACAGGATTTCCTCTCTCGGATTGTCCAACCCAATCCTGATTTATACAGGAAGAGGAGCATAAAAGCATCCCTTCGGACATTTCAAGTAACACAGCCAGGGCTTTATAGCAGCGCCGGGGTCGCTCAAGACAGAGCAAGAAGAAGGGTCCAAGAAGGAGACATCTCCGCTCGCTTCTGCATCGAGACGATGGGGTGGTTGGTCCTTCACCAGGGGTTATTGACCCCATCCAGCAAGACGCACCCATCATGGAAACCACTGGGGTGGAAGTTTGAGATCCACTCGGCTTTCCCGACAGGTAATACCCCCTCCATTCTTATCGTATTAATATAACATTTTCTCTTATCCTTATCATCAGACCACTACTGGTCTCTTCTCCTTGTTCTAGATTCCAGGTCAGAATGTAGGCGCCTTTCTTCTCGGTGAATTCTAGACTCTTCCCAGACTTTCTAACTTCTCCCACTCTAGAAAGCAACTTTTTATTTATGGTCCACTGGCCGACAACCACATTAAAGTATTTTTATGACTTTATTTCAGAGCTTTTCAGAGGTTCTTTACATTGTAACATCTAGATCTTTTAGTGGTTCTCGATCTACGCAGAGTCTTGTTGGATCTACTCTCAGTAAATGTACAATGCGGATCGTTGCCACGGCAATTAGGCTCTCGTTAAATATAGGTGTCTCTGTACCTCTCTAAAGATATTTCGAAATTTTTTCCTCCCTTTCAGGGGTAACAAAAATTTTTGTTACAAAAATTAACAAAAAATGCATTTTATGTATTTTAAAATGAATATTTTTTTTAGTAATTCAAGCAAAAGAATTTTTAGCAGGGAATTTATTGGTCTCCAGGAGAATTTAAAAAAGAAATTTAAAATAATGTAAAAATTAAAGTCTAATTTTTTTTTTTTTTTTTTACATTTTATTATTTTCAATTTTCTTCCCCGCCAACTTTCTCGTATCTTGCCAATGGGGAACATCTGAATGCCATTTATCTAAAGTGCTTTTCTTAATCGAATCCATACATTGAAAAAAAAAATCGAGAATGTCCGCATAAATTGGGTTATTTTATCCTATTTGTACGTAAGTGTTTGGGAGTAACCTGTAGGATTTTCAATTAGCGCGTTTGGTGACCAGATAGCCGGGGCGGGTAAAAAAAGTTACGATTCTCAGCCAGCAGTCATGTAGATGTCTGAATTTTTTTTAGAAATTGGAAAAAAATTGCTTTGGAACTATTTTCTCAGAGAAAAGGGGGGGGGAATCTGTTTATATGACGCCCGCTATAAACGGGCATCGCTAGAGCCACGGGCATCGCTAGAGTCACGTTTCAGCTCTGGGAATGGAATGGAATATTAAGAAAAACTAAAATATCCACTGGGAAAAAAATGTAACTTTTGAGTAAATGTAATGACAAACATTCAAGGTTATTGTGAGGACAAACCTAGTCTAAGATCTATTATTAACCCATTCAGAGGCAGGGGCATCAGGACTAAGGTTTGTTTTAATGCTTCTTTTTGTTTAAAAACACTAATAATTATTAACATTTGTATCAATTTAACAAAGGTTGACTATTTTTTTTAAAAAACAAATCTACTAAAGATGTAGATTTTTCCAAAAATAATTCCAAATCTCTCTCGATAAAATTGCGTAAGGAACTTATTTTTTTATTATTTTTATTATTCTTCTTATTTTTTTTTTATTTTAACCCACTTTTTTTCCTCTCCTCGTCTAGTTACGTGAGGATCGTGGGTCTTCCGTGGACGGCTGACGGATTCCAGGGAGTATAAAAGTGAGTGCGTTTTATAGCAATAAAAAGAGACAGACGCCGGCGGATTGTAATTGTAGCTGAACGTTCCGGGATCTGGTCCTGATTATCCACCATCAATGTTCTATAGACCGTAATTCCCGTCGACGCGTCAAAAAAAGACGTCTATTACATGTGACATTTATTTCACCGTCTTTAAGTATAATTCGAATAATTCCCAATTTTTTTCCTATTGATACCATTTTTTCGGTGTGTCTTATTTTACTGAGAGGGTGGTAGATAAGTGGAGCAGCCTCCCAGCAGAAGTGGTAGAGGGTAATACAGTGAGGGTATTAAACATTGCGCGGATAGACATACGGCTCCTGAATCTAAGACGAGACACAACGATTGATTAAGGTTTGAGTCTTTACTCAAAAAGAAGTTTCATGCAGTGCGGGGGGGGGGGGGGTTTTGATCGTTAACCCTTTCCTTGCCATGGAGGTTGCATTTTTCTCGCTCTCTTTCAAAAGGTTAATCTGCCCTTTGATGTGCGCACTGTGTATATGTTATTGTTTCACGCCGTTATTCCCCCCCATTCCTTGGTATTTTGGGGGCAGACAGCTGCATTTCAATCATCCAGGGGGTAATGAGAGGGGGGGGCGTACAAGCACTCGGAATGAATGAGGGTCCCTTTTAAGAAGAAGCAAAACATTTCTTAATTAGAACGAAGTGGCAGTTGTTATTAGTGAAAGCGACCCCTCCATAAACACTTAACTGCGGTGGTCTTTTAATGATCTGCTACTCCCATTACGCCCAGCCGGCCTCGGCTTCTGGTGCAGCATGGTGCCAGCTGTACATAGCTGCTTGAATACTACAAGTTTGTTTTTTTTAAGAAAAACTCTTTTTAGCTCTATTTTCAAGGCCCTATTAAGGCCGTGGGCGGTTTCCTCCTAAGAGGTTGTGCAGCAGCTGTGGTCTTCGGTGAACAGGCAGCCGGCTAATGTTTTTTTCCATATGACTACTGCTCAATCTCACCCGCGGTTGGGCTTAATCCGCGCACATAAATCCCTTTACTAATCTGCCAGTTTCTCATGAGAAGGCCTGAGTTAAAATAAGCGAGTTTTCTGGAATGTAAACAGAAAACGGTACTTTTTTTTTTTACGTTTTTCTTAAAAGCTGCAATAAAATCCACTTTACAGAATGGGATTAAACCTTCCCTCCGTGATTAAAAGTGCATTGAAGGCAGACAGAGCTCACTGTCTTATTTATTTACTGAAATTCAGGTTTACCGAGAGGGTGGTAGATAAGTGGAACAGCCTCCCGGCGGAAGTGGTAGAGGGTAATACAGTGAGGGTATTAAACATGCATGGGATAGACATACGGCTCCTGAATCTGACGAGACCAACGACTGATTTTATGTTCCTACGGCAACATTGCAAAGAAGCTAAAATATACGAAAATGTAAAATATATATATTTTGAAATTGTATTAATTACGTTAAATTTTATTAATGACAATAATGCATCATTTTCACTCTTTTATGACTCTTAATGTCTTCCAAAGGCGCATGCGCCGACTTGCACCTAATAGGTTTGGCTCCAAGGATTCTGCGGCTTTTAACCCTTGCCGTGCTAAAACCAGAACCGACCCGCCGAGTAATAACGAGAATCTCCTAAAATGCAGAATTCCCCCCCAAAAAATGACTATTTTAGATCCAGCCTGACCCCAAGGCGGCCGGGGAGAGATCTGTTCTCCGTTGAAGTAATCACCTGGTCCTTGACTTGTATCAACGGTACTTAGGGGGTCTCTTTAAACATCTAAAGAGCGGCGCGGACGGATAACAGACCCCCAGTTTAAGAATCACCCCCCCCCCAGTCTTTAAAGGGGGTGTGGGTCAGGTGGTAACCCATCTATGAGATGCTATGGAAATCCTACCCCTGCGTCCAATGGGAGGGGGGCTTTCCTGAAGGCATGTTGGGGGAGGGGACCCTTTACCCCCCCACCTTGTCCTCTGCTGAGTACTGGTGTATTTTTTTGGCTTATTCTACAAGGCATTCACCGTCCGCAGGGAGACTTCTGTGTCTCAAATAACTAAACGGAAGAATCCCAGGAAATTATTTTATCTTATAAAAAAAAAATTACATTTTTGAACCAGAGGCACCAAAATCTTGTTTTTTTAGCCAAGGAATTAGAAGCTTCATCATATAAGGTGTATAAAACCCTGACCCCCCTCTTCCCTTGGAATAAAAGTGAGTAAACGTGAAATTAACTAAATTCGCCAAAATTAACCAATGCATGTAGTGTTTAACCCTGTGGGTGCCACAGTGTCCACTATTGGTTTCCCCTCCCTCCAGCATGCACTGGGTTAATTAACACCCCTCACTTTGTCACTTTTTTTAATGACTGTCCCTATTGCATGCTGTGCCTTCAGCCTTGGCAGTGAATGGGTTAACTCTTTGCACCCCTGGTCTGGGGTGATGCATTTTAAAGGAGGGACTGATGTGGCCTCCCTGGTCTGGCATTTTGGTTTGCAAGTTGTTTTCAGGACAACATATATTTTTTTCATTAATTTTCAGTAATTATTTCCCAATTCACTTGTTTTCTAATAGTTTTACTATCTGTACAGATCTCCATCTAGTGGAGCGCAAGGATACTCTGTATAATTCTCTCTCTCTATATATATATATACGGTATATACTACTCTATATACTATTCTACATACTACTCTATATATATAATACTCTATATACTACATATAATACTCTCTCTATATATATACTACTCTATATACTATTCTATATACTACTCTATATACTATTCTACATACTACTCTATATATATAATACTCTAAATACTACTCTATATATATAATACTCTATATACTACATATAATACTCTATATATATACTACTCTATATACTATTCTATATACTACTCTATATATATAATACTCTATATACTACTCTATAATATATATAATACTCTATATACTACATATAATACTCTATATATATACTACTCTATATACTATTCTATATACTACTCTATATACTATACTCTATATACTACTCTATATATATAATACTCTATATACTACATATAATACTCTCTCTATATATATACTACTCTATATACTATTCTATATACTACTCTATATATATAATACTCTATGTACTACTCTATATAATACTCTCTATATAATATTCTATATACTACACTATATGATACTTCATATAATACTCTCTCTCTCTCTCTCTATATATATATATACTGTGCTATATATCACTCTATATAATGCCATATACAGTATGTATAAAAAGCTATACTCAATATAATACTCTATATAATAATTATGTATAAAAAGGAAAACTCTATATAATGTTCTATATACTACTCTATATAATACTCTATATAATACTCTATATACTACTCTATATACTACTCTATATAATGCTCTATATAATACTCTATATACTACTCTATATAATGCTCTATATAATACTCTATATAATACTCTATATAATACTCTCTCTCTATATATATATATATATACGACTCTATATAATGCCAGATACATTATGTTTTAAAAACCAACCCTCTCTAGGAATATAGATTTTTTGGTTTGTTTTGTTACGTTTTGTATCAGTTTCTTGTTATTGTTCATTTGTTGAATAAATGTTTCGTGAATCCATAAATATTATCGGATTCCCGGGTTATTTGTTATCCTCCCTGTCACAGTATTTGGAGACGTTTTTATTCTCAGCGGAAAGGTTGCGTTATTTGGGAATTTATCTTAAATTTGTACAGCGCTGCGGAATATGATGGCGCTATATACATCAATAACTACTAATAACCCCCTTGAAACCCCCCTTGTAAAGTTTTAGTTTAGTTACGACTCCACCTGTCCTGAGAGCCCGGGAAGGGCCGGTTTGGACAGCCCTGGTTTTCCATTCTGAATGATGCTGAGCCAGTAATTCTTATTTTTTTTGGTTCGGAGCAGTTCCCATGGAAACCAATGAGACAATGTGTCTGAATGATCTCTTGCAATGACTATGAGTTCTCTGTAACCCTTTCATTGCCATGGGCCAACTCCTTAGTTTGCCATTCCGTTTGTAGAAGAGACCTCTGAGGTCTCGAGAGCCTATGTGACGTTACGTCTTTCTCTGCATTGGCCCAAAAAACTTCAGCTAAAGACTAAATATTGGGAAATAATTCTAAAAAAAATCCAGTTTATTTACAATTAATAACAAAATTCATAAAGGTCGTGGCCCTTAACTGGGAGAGATTCCAATTTTAACCCCTTCGTGTCTGTCATATGATACAGCCTGCCCTAACGTCTCTGGGGTGGATATTGTCTCAGCAACCCAACCACCTCTGCTTGGAGGCCGTTCCATGCTAGAATCAGGGCTACCCAACAGGATGCTGAACTGACAACTCCTATGAATCTCAGTCGGCTCGGCTTGTATGCCAGCCCAGCGCTAGATAGATTTAGGATGCTGATTGTGTTCTGAGGGCTGGGACCCAATGAGGTTGTACTGCGCTGCGGATTATGTTGGTGCTATAATAATAATAATTAATAATAATAATAATAATATATTAAAAATAAATGAATGAATTTGTGTTTCTGCTGGTATTTTACACCCCGACGCCGCAGGCAGGATAAGGGGATTAGTCTGGGGGTCTCCGACAGACCACTTGGAGGAGGGATACGGATGAATTTAACAGGCTTTATGCGCTTTTGTGTTGCAGGGAATTCCTCGACGGACTTCTGTACAGGAGCTGGACGGGGGGGAGAGCAGAGAGGATCCGTCACAGCGGGGACGCCGGGCCGGGGCAGAGAATGTGGGGGGTCAGCTGTTTGTTGGCGGGATTTGCCCTTCTGGTCGGGGCGTCCGGCACCGATCACTTCTACCGCCCGGGGTAAGTCGGCTCGTTCTTTGTGTGACTCGCGTTCAGAAATCCTCTTAATGAGAAACAGGCAAAGAGGCCAAGTTCAGCCTCACAGCGGAGGCGGCCAGAGGGGCTTTAATATCATCAAAAAATAAGCCCCCAAACCTCTCCAAATTCACCCCAAAATCATGCTATTCACTAAGGAAAGGGGGGCATCAGGAGCCAAACTTTTAGGATTTCTCAAACGTCACGGACACAGCAAACTTACCCCCGACGGGGCAGAAAGTAATACCCCCCCCCTGCACGCCAGGGAACCCCGCAGGAATGGGGTCGCTTTTATACATACGGGGTAAGGAAGGGTACTTCTTCATGCCCCTGGTCATTGCCACCCCGCGTTCTGAGAATGAACGTTGATTTCAAAGGAGGAGAAATGTTAGAACCAGAGGCTGAGATGGAAGTTTTAATTTACTGAGAGGGTGGTAGATAAGTGGAGCAGCCTCCCAGCAGAGGTGGTAGAGGGTATGCATGGGATAGACATACGGCTCCTGAATCTAAGACGAGACCAACGACTCTCGGATGACCAGCTCCTGGGGGCCAGAGGGGCCAGAGGTGCTTAAAAAATGCACTGGGAAATCGCATATAACGTGACGTGAAATTAAATGGAAAACGTCCTGCGTTTATCGGACCGGTTCAGGAAAACGTCTCTGACCTGAAAAAACCTTCTCTTTCCACCGGGAGCTTCCCGTGGCGCAGAGGTTAATATCACGATATAAAGATGGTGACGGCGACGGACGTCTCCCGGTATCTGCTCTATAAACGAGGAGGCTCGGGGGGCTCCTGGCAGACGGGATCGATGTTAACGGATATATTTACCTCTCTGAAAAGCGATGAAA
>VKOC01006617.1:0-12386 GCA_009364415.1 Spea multiplicata
GGACCCCCAGCAGACAAGGAGCCGGCACAGGGGGACCCCCGGCAGACAAGGAGCCGGCACAGGGGGGCCCCGGCAGACAAGGAGCCGGCACAGGGGGACCCCGGCAGACAAGGAGCTGGCACAGGGGGACCCCGGCAGACAAGGAGCCGGCACAGGGGGACCCCAGCAGACAAGGAGCCGGCACAGGGGGACCCCGGCAGACATTCTCTGAGCCGCTCAATCCTTGGCCAGTCGACTCCGAGAGCAAACACTCGGCTGGACAAATCCGGCAGCGCAGGGCCGCTCGGGGCTATGACTGCAAACCACACACCGCGCTCCCAGTCAGCTCCCAGTTTAGCGATGGGAGCCCCGAGCGTCGCGCACACGAGTCGTCTCTGCAGACGATTTATCTTCTCTACAGCTGAGACTTTTGTGAAAAATCCAAACACTGAATCTGGTTGGTTTCATTTGAATAAAGAAAGAACATGCGCAAGATACACGGCCCAGCGATCCGGGCCAGGATCCATCTGGTGTCACGCCGGCCTCATCAAACGTGCTGAACATCTAGTCACCCGTTTCTCCTGCTGTAACGACTCAAACCTTAATCAGTCGTTGGCCTCGTCTTAGACTCAGGAGCCGGATGTCTATCCCATGCATGTTTAATACCCTCACTGTATTACCCTCTACCACCTCTGCTGGGAGGCTGTTCCACTTATCTACCCCCCTCTCAGTAAAGTAAAACTTCCTTGATTCTCGCCCAAGCTTTAACTCACTGATTGCCCAAACTGAACCCAGGGACTCACCAGCAGGCGAGGATGCAGAGCGCGGTGAAGATGATGATGGGGATGGGGTAGGAGGCACACAGGAGCCCGTGTCTGTAGAAGGCCCGCGATATCCTCTCACGCAGTCTGTCAGTCAGGGGCATCGTCGGCTGCCGTCACCTCCTCGCCATCACGTGACCCACAGGGCTATTCCATGGCCGGCTCCCTGCTGACGACGAACATGAGCCTGTGGGAGAGAGCGCAGATATGAGCTAGGCCCAAGAGCTTGCAATTTAACGCCACGCTATATACGGCAAATCTGCATCCACACCCAAGTAAGAAAAATGATGCTGATAACAATAAAAAATGCAGTATATATATATATATACTGACTATCTACAAACTCAATGCAGCCTTAACCCAAAAATAGCTTTATTTAACAAAAATGTGTAAAATCGCAATTATTGAATTGCACAATAAATAAATATAATATTATATAAGCAGGAGAAACATCACTCCCATTACTCTAAACACTCTTTAAAATTTGTAGTATTTATTTTTTGGCGCCGGGGTGAGAATATCGTGTGAATTACAGCAAAAAAAAATGCAATGAAAGAAAAAAAAGAACATAAAAAGAATTATAAATTCTTTACAAACTTAAAGAAAGTCCAAGTTATAAAGTCTATGGAGTGACAGACTTCATTAGCATCGCCATAAAGCATCAGCTCAGTGTGGTGTCTGAGTCGAGAAAGTCACCCAAAATATCACATGACTGACAGCAACGGCGGCTCCAGGTCTGCAGATAAAGAGGGGGTTATATTACTGTATACAGCGCTGGGGGGTTATATTACTGTATACAGCGCTGGGGGTTATATTACCGTATACAGCGCTGGGGGTTATATTACTGTATACAGTGCTGGGGTTTATAATTACCTGTATACAGCGCTGGGGGTTATATTACTGTATACAGCGCTGGGGTATATTACTGTAATACAGCGCTGGGGGTTATATTACTGTATACAGTGCTGGGGGTTATATTATTGTATTACAGCGCTGGGTTTATATTACTGTATTACAGTGCTGGGGTTATATTACTGTATACAGTGCTGGGGTTATATTACTGTATACAGACCCCCCCCCCCCCCCGCCATGACACTTTGGGCAGTTATTATATACTTTAGAAGGCTTGAAGGGCAGGTTCCTGCGTTGTTATGAAAGGCCTGGCGAATGTTAAATAATCAGACAGGCTCAGACCTGCCCTCGGCTTACATCACCCCGGGGTACGGCCGTCAAACCGGTTCCCCCAGAGGTTCCTCAATGAAACAGGAAACAGGAGACAGGTGAGGGGGGAGCAGCCGGCTCTGGGGCAGATATCACGGCCGATACGGAACGGCGCGTTTATCTGTGTGTCCGGGGTCTGCGCAAACGCGGCCACAACCTTGTAAACACTGCTAGTACCCCCCTTATCACCTAGCCATGTCTGTATCGAACCGCCATGTCTGTATCGACTAGTTACGCCTGTATCAATCCGCCATGTCTGTATCGCCTAGTTACGCCTGTATCAATCCGCCAGTCTGTTATCGCCTAGTTACGCCTGTATCAATCCGCCATGTCTGTATCGACTAGTTACGTATCAAATCTGTATCAATCCGCCATGCTGTATCGATGTACCCGATCAACCGCCATGTCTGTATCGACTATACGCCTGTATCAATCCGCCATGTCTGAATCGACTAGTTACGCCTGTATCAATCCGCCATGTCTGTATCGCCTAGTTACGCCTGTATCAACCCGCCATGTCTGTATCGCCTAGTTACGCCTGTATCAATCCGCCATGTCCAGGTCCAGTATATTATTTGTTGTATTACATAGCGCCATCATATACCGTGGCGCCATACACTGGGTAACCAGGACATAAGGATGATGTAAAATAAGAATTTGACTCACAGAAACAGCTAATGAGGGCCCTGCGCACAAGAGCTTACAATCTACTCATTTTGAGCAAGTCGGAAAACACTGCCTGATGATGCAATAATGCTGAATAATAACGCGTCGCCCCCAGGGGCCGAACCTCCCAAACTGAATCCAATTATACGTACACAGATCCACTGTGGCCCTCGTGCCATCCTCTCTACACGGCTCTCCCGTAAACACAGAGCCCGGCGTCCGGAGGCCCCTGAGTAAATATTTTCCATCCAGATTCCTGACGTCGCCGTCTCCCAAATATTTACACGGAGTGTCCCCCCCCCCACATTATTCTCACCAATATTTGGCCAGGTTCCTGAATTTGTTTTTATGGAACAGGGCAAAGAAGACGTAACCCCGGGGCAATAACAACGGGCGGATTTCACCAGCGTGCCAAGTATCAATAAATCACCCATCTATTTTTCACGCCCTTCACTGTCTCCCTGGCGACCGGCGGTTTAGGAATAGAACCGGAAATCAGCTAAATGTTCTATTAAGGACGGGCCCAAGGACGGCGCCGGCTTTAAGGATCTCTCTGGTGCACTGACCGGTTCTGCGGGCCCCGTATCCGGACCCTGCCGTCAGAACATGCGCGGGTTGGGATCCCGGGGGATCCGCTATCAACGCGCGTCTAAACAGAAGCGAGACCATCGGGTTCGGGGGGTACGTCGGACACGGACGGCTCATCACTGCGAGGCAGCACACCGGGGCGGGATAACCTTGGCCGCGCGCCCATCTGATAAGAGCCGTGTTTGTTGTATGATTAGCGGGGAGCTCCGTGTCCCGGGATCCGACTTTGCGTGGACTTTGCTGCCTGAATATCTCTGCGCTGCAGCACGGACAGCGATAAGGAGACAGCAAGGGGTTAAAGGGGCCAAATCCCTCCGTAACGGGCTGGCCGAGAGAGTACACTGCAGGCAGATACCCAGCACTGTGCAAATACGGGGGGGTCTCCGCGGCTAGGAGGGGGCCATCGCTATCAGAAACCCTTGCCAGGACATGTAAGCTCTTCAGGACAGGGACCTCCTTTCCCAATCACAGCGTCTGTACTTTGTTACACTGTAAAGCGCCGAGTACACCTGTGATTATACTGCACACGGAGCAGGACTGGACCCCCGGCTCATGAGAGCGTCTGTAATGAGGTCGGGGGGCTTTATATACCTGACCCGGTCTATACCAGGAGCTCAAGGGGCATGGGAGGAGCTTATAACCGCCAATCACATTTTTTGGTAAACGTAGCAACGTCCTTTTGCGTCCTTAATACCAAAGGGGCCGAGCGACCTGCATAAAACATAACAAAAGGGTCCGCGCCCCCCCCGGCCTCCGCACGGTAAAAGTTATTGTTTTTTTGCATCTTAAGTTCGCCTTTTATGACTTAAAAGATGAGCCATGCAGCCGGTACAGAGCCGGTCCGTGAGCCCAGCAGCCAGCGCTACGCACACGAGCCCTTTTCTACGTGACCCCGCAGGACCTGCTTTCTGTGCGCCTTCACCTGCATGCAGTTTGCGATAAGATTTTACCCAAAAGTTACAACAAGAGACTGGAATCTAACACTAGAGGGTGGTAGATAAGTAGAACAGCCTCCCTGCAGAAGCGGTAGAAGGTAATACAGTGAGGGGGTTTAAGCATGCATTGGATAGGCAAAGGTAACCTCTGGGAACTCAACAGCAGCCCCTTCCCTCCCAGATGCCCGGAAGGGACAGCGAGCCAAGGGGGGGGACAAGGCGAGGGGGGGGGACAAAACTACTGGAGACCCCCGTGCAGTGGGAATAGCGGGGTCTACATGGACCACATCATTTGTGTCTGCAATCTGGAGCCCGAGTCCGGCCCCCGGGGACCGCGCTCTTCCCTCCTCCCCGGTGCGTCTCAGACGTCTCTCCCCGGTCATCGCCCGTTTATGCCGAAGGCGTTAGGAACTTCCTGAGAAACCTTAAGTAAGAAAGCTGCCGGTCCCACAGAGAATCCACACAGCGGCAGCCCGGTGTCCGGGGGGCCAGGCAGAGCTCGGAGGGGGGAGGCTGGATGGATTATACTCCTTGCTAGAAAGGGTTAAAGTCATAACTTACGGCTTCCAGACCACAAAGTCCAACAAAGCGGAAGAAAAATGGCCAACAGACTCGGAATATTGTGACCCTCACGAGACCCAACGCCCCGCGGCCCCACGAACAGTCGCTCTTTGTTACCCAAACCCCTGATGCCCAATGTTACCTCCCATGCCTCACTTGTCCCACCCAATGCCCTTCGCCCCAATGCCTCGCCCCAATGCCCTCTTTCTAGGAGGGTCAGAATGTAATGAGGGGATGTCAGGTTCTACAGCCATAAAAGCCACGAAATTGATATAGAAAGCAGGAAACGGTTTTATAAATAAAACGGGGTTAAATAAAGCGTTTATTCTTCTAAGCCTCAAGACTACAAATACGCAGCGGGCATAAAGTCACATAGTAGAATAAGCATCGATGTTGGTCCGTCGCATTGCTCATGACCAGAGGTTTTAGAAGGTAATTTATTGCCCCCCCAAGGTAATTTACTTACATCCGAGTCCAGACGTGAGGCCCCATTCAGGATCCTCGGACTGCTCACTGGGGTAATAATTGGGGACACAGGGACTGTTTCTCTTCGGGAATCGTCGCCTGTGTGTCTGCGGGGGCGGTACGGTGCATACGGGGAAACCAATGCGAACACTGAAAGAGTCCAGTTGTTCATGCGCGTCGGACTCCATGACCATTTATAGCCCCGGGGGGTGGGAGTGCGTGAGTAAGAGCGTGTGGGGGGGGGGGTGGTGACGATTATATTATGTAATAAATGTAAACACGATATCACAGGGCGCAGCCCCGAGACTACAATGAACCTACAATACGCGTGTTGAGCGTCATATGTCTATACACACATATATATATTTAATATATAGGGCGGGTGGTATATATATATATAATCTCTTTGAGGCGGTGTATATAATATAATTTTATAGGGCCGGGTGATATATATAGTATATATTATTTACATATAGAGCGTGTGTATATTAATATAATGTACTTATATAGCGTGTGTATATATATATAATTTATAAGGGCGTGTGTATATTAATTATAGTATATTTTATTAGAGCGGTGTATATATATAAATATATATTTATGATAAGCGGTGTGTTATATATAAATATTATGTCTATATAGAGCAGGGTGTGTATATAATATATATATTTCATATAGATGCGGTGTATTATATATATTATTTATATAGGGCGGTGTGTAATTATATACGTATTTTTATATAGCGGTGTGTATATATATCATATAGATATTTTATATTATCGGCGGTGTGTATATATACTACTATATTATTCATATAGAGCAGGTGATAATATATAATTATATTATTTTATATAGGGCGGTGTGTAAATACTTATATTGTACTTGTATATAAGGTGGCGGAATGTGTATATACCTATTATATATTTTATAGAGCGGTGTATATACTATATATAGAGATATTGTATATGAGAGCTGTGATATTAAGAATATTAATTTAATATGAACGGATGTGTGATATATAGTATTATTATTTATATAGAGCGTGAAATAGTATTATAATATTATATGAGGCGGTGTTAATATTAATAGTATATATTTATATAGAGCGGTGTGTATATATATATATTTATATATATATGCGAGGATGTATAGAATTATTGTATAATACGGTCAGAGCTCCAGGCTATGACATCACCAAGTTAACACATGAGAAGCAGAACAACTAGAGTGGAGCCGTGTGCCGGAGTGGGGGGGGGGCAACAAAAAGCCAAGATCCCCATACTGTACGGTTCTCTCCTTTCAGGCACCTAAATGGTTAACAGCCCCCAATCTATAAATACCGGTATTCACTATGGTTTGGTAACGTGCGGTGGGAGGACGCCGGCTGCCCCCCCGAGAACGTCTCAGCACAGACCGATGGCGGCCCCCGGAGACCTGCGTGCGGTCAGCCTCCCCCAGAGCGGGGGTCCCCACGTCCCCTCCCAAAATAATACAGCGAGAAAGATTAAGGGGAGGAATTCTGCTCATCGGATCAGCGGCAAAAGAACCAAAAGCCCAAACGGCCACCGATCCGCCGTGACACAGAAATCAGCAGCTTCGGGGTTAAAAGGTATCGGTGCTGCAGATCGAACCAATCAGAAAGAAAATCCGGGGGGGGGGAGGGGGGATAAAGAGCTATTATGGTGCAAAGCGGTAAAAGCGGGGCGATCATCCGAGCAGCCAATGAAACGCTCTGACCCCGGAGTCACCGGCACACCGGCGGCCGATTACCCGAGGGGGACCCCGGCCGCGCACCTTGCACCGGGCGGCACAGCGCCTTTTTCCGTACCGTAGGGGGGGGGGCTGATCCCCAACATTTAATTTCTTTCTGTTGACTACAAATCCCATCAGCCCCAGAATGATGAGAAGTTGCTGCACTCAGAAGAGGGGCAAACGGGACGACATACAATTTAACCCCTTCCCTGCGTGCGCCTGTGTTATGGGGGGGGGTTACTCATTAAATACTCTAATCCGCGTACGTCTTGGTGACATCGTAGGTCCCTTTACTGTATACGAGCTGTTTAGAAGGTGCGCCCTTATTTCTAACCGTAGAACCTTCCGGCCTCCCACAGGGAAAGTGTGCCTGGCAATTAAGGGGTTAAACTCCCCTCCAGCGCGCTCAGTTTAACCCCAGTTAAATCTGCGCCCCCTTTCTTTCTTCTTGCCTGACCCTGTGTGACCGGAAGATCACCGGTCCACACCCCAAATACCAGGCCCTCATCACACTCAGCCGGACACGCAGAAAATAGCAGAATCTAATGGGACTTAGAGGGTAGTAGATAAGTGGATCAGCCTCCCAGCAGAAGTGGTAGAGGGTAATACAGTGAGGGTATTAAACATGCATGGGATAGACAGACGGCTCCTGATTACGGCTTCAGGGTTAGCGAATAAACCATGATGTCACCGAGTTATCAGCCGAAGGGGGGGGGGCGACGGGGGCAAAATGTACATGTGAATAACATGCGTGTACTTTAAACGCCCAACAGCATCCGGTGCAATCACATGTTCACGGCACAGCAACCGGCCTGTAACGTAGATAATAACGGCAGCGCGTGGGGCATTTACTGAGACTAGATGCCATTCCGCCTGCCCTCCTGACCCGCCGGTCCCCTGCCCTCCTGACCCGCCGGTCCCCTGCCCTGCTGCCCTCGCCGGGGCAATTACCGGAACCAACCAGGAACGTCACAAACGAGGCTCTTTGTAACGCCGTACGCCGCGCAGCGACCCCGGCCGGGGCATTTAAATACAGAGGAAAAGCCCTCAGCCCCACACGCTGCACACACCGGCGGCTCCCGGATACCCCCACAGCCCTTGGGTGCCCTTCTTTAACACAGGGGGGCAGGAGGCGGGTAAAACGTGATGGGCAAAACGCAGCGGCATCATCACCACGCCAACTACACGCATGTAACGGCACCAAGCACTGCAATATTCAGAAACCTGCGCAGGGAGCGGCAATAACAGCCCGGCAGGCCAACAGGAGACTCCAGAGACCTCGCCGGTACTCACAGCCTCCCACAGGGGGGGCAGAACCGGCTAACAGCCCCTGGCAGGGAGACACCCGCTTACACTCCTAACACCCCAAACCCTGTCAGCCCCGGCCCCCACCGACTGAAATCCGGCAGCCGTCCTGTCCCCAGCATGTGACGCTCCAACCCCCCGTTTTCGGCGGGGTATATAAAAGCCCCCTCATGCCCGTCACACCCCCTCCGAGGTATTTAAGCTCCTCGTGTAATCCCGGACTCCTGCCACCCCCTCCCTGCCTCCGTCCAGCCACACCGTACATTCACACAGCAGAACCGGCGCGGGTAACCGGTCCCGGGTATTACGTCATACCACATGAGGCGATGGCATCACCCCCGTTAATCGCGTGTTCGGCGCAGTGGGCGGGGTTACCTATGCTCCAGAGGCAGCTCCGGGTCTCGGTGCGGAGATCTCTCTATGCGAGGTATGACAGCCCGGTCCCGACGCCTCACACCGCGACCCTTCAACTCTCACCCGGTGACAGGCTGCCGCGCGGGGGCTGCTGGGAGTGACTGACAGCTAAGGCTCACAGCGACACCTGGCGGCAGGAGGGCGGCTCTACCGCCTCACTGTTTATATACCGACACACAGCGGCCACAAGAGGAACTGCAGCCTCAGAGCATTACTGTATATATACCGACACACAGCGGCCACAGGAGGAACTGCAGCCACAGAGCATTACTGTGTATATACCGACACACAGCGGCCAAAAGAGGAACTGCAGCCTCAGAGCATTACTGTGTATATACCGACACACAGCGGCCACAGGAGGAACTGCAGCCACAAGGCATCATACATACACTGACACCTTGTGGAAAGACATGGTGCTACTAGACCCAGTATTAAACTTGCATTTCTCAAACGCACATTTACTGGCAATTTCATCATTTTGCTCTTTATGTAAATATTTGCTGCTCCCCAGATACAGCTGGAATTTATTTATACATAAAACATAACCCCCCCCCCCCTACTCACCTCATATTTGAAATGTCATTAAATGGTAATTTCAAGATGTCAGAAATCAACACAAACCCACTGCCAGAGTCGTTAAGATCTATCAGCTTTTATTTAATAAAGAAATGGAAAAGCTGCATTTACCGTCTCAAACCAGAAACTAATTACAAGGACACAACCCAGAATATTACATTTTTTTGGAAATGGGTGTTTTTTTTAGGGTCCAGTTAGCCCTAAATGTGGACACCGTGAAGGAGTATAAGTGCTCTTCATGCACCAAAATAAGTCACCAACTCCCCAAATCTCACAAGGCTGCACCTTACCATTAAACCAAATACACCAGGGCTTCAAAAATACTACAAAACGCCTCGTTTTGTTTTTCAGGATGTGAAAGCTGCCTGGCATAGACAGGGTTAACTGCAGACAGCAGGTTTAAGATCATGTGATTAAATAACCCAATAATCACTCTGGACAATTATTAATGCAAAGTACAAGCCGCCGCCACGCCCCCCCATCTGGCCGAGAATCATGGGAGTTGTAGTTAAGAATCTGGAAATTACAATGACCAATGAAACCACAGAAACTATTTAAATATTTTTAATGCTTTACAGTCTTTCCCTTTATATTTCACTAAGTTAAGGTTAAACGCGTGATTTTGTTTTTATGTGCAGTATATAATAACAGTTAACGTCCTGCGGAACCGGAATTTAAGTAAAAACAATTTAAAGTTTACAGATTTGAGATGCTTAACCGGCAGAACAAATATCTAGTAATTTAAAGCCGACGACCGTGCCAGGGGTATAAAGCTGCAGTCTCCATTTACATGCCCTTGGCAGCAGAGACGGGGTTAAACCCACTGCATGCGCCCGGCGGGTCAGATTTTATTTCATAATTAAAGAAATGCCTTATAGTTTTCTACATAAAGGAGCTGGAATATCGAGCAAGGACTAAAAACCAGCTCCTTTAACCTACGGCTACTCAAAATATTCTTACAATTTCTCGCTGATTATGGTTCAATCGGATAAAGATTTATATCTAATAAAGACAACAAAATTAGTTATCAATTAAAATGTTTAATGCTGGGCTGCGCCTTTAAGCAGTGGCTGGTAAAAAAAAAAAAGTGTGTGTGATTCAGTCTTTTAAGGGTTAACCAAGAAATGGCCAACTGCAAGCGAGCTTCGCGGGGAACGGAGGAGCCGACCCCCCCGAAACGGGTTTCCGACCGGGCGGCCGCGGTCAGCACCAGTACCTCCTGACAGTCGCCGGGTCTCACGAGCTCAACGTCCCGATGTCTTCTCCGGGTCGTCGAGATTGTCCAGGAAACGGAAGATGTTTCCACGGCAACGAACCGGAGACCAAAGTCCTGAACAGAATGCCCCCCGGCCATGACAGTCCATGGCGAGTATTACAAATCCTGCGGCCCCCGGGGAGAGACAAATCAGGCTCGGGCTCTAACCTTTTTTCCCTGAAATACACTTTTGCAGGCGAATGTCCTGATCCGCTACAGATCTAAAAGATCGAGTTGATTACTGTAATCTCGGAGGCGGCCGTCTTCACGCTTGCCCCCGGTAAGGATTCGTTGCCGATCCTCTGCATGCCCAGCAGAAAACCTCACATTAAGGCTGCTGTGAAGGTCACCGCCGAACCCAGAGACTGTCGGGGGGCTCCGCGTGACATACGATATTTCTGTGCATAGGAATTAGTGTTACCGTCGGCGACTGCAGACCGTCTCAGAAGTCGGACTTGGTCCAGACCGGCCGCTTCTGGGGGTCCGCGTTGGAATGCAGAGTATAATGGAGGAGGGGTGAGGTCCGCGCTCGGACTTCGCTGTAAGGCAATGTCAGGCTGCGCTCGAAATGAAAGCCTATGTTTTATTCATGGTCCAGAGCGGGTCCAGCATGCTGAGGGGGTCGTCGGCGCCGTCGCTGCCTCGGAGAAGTCCTCCTCCGTTATGCGGCTGCAGGAAGCTCTGCTTGCTGGTTTTCTGCTTGCCCCGCTGGGAGCTGTCCAGGTTGAAGGTTTCAGGGGTCATGGAGGCCAGAAGGTTGAGAGATGAAGATGAAGGTCCGGTAGAGGAAGAAGAGACATCAGACGTCGGCTCGTGACAGGGCATCGTATCCACGGCCGCGTCTGCATGATGGTTGGCGGGTTCTGCGGCCGTGTCCGCTGCCGGTACCGAGCTCTCGTTGAAGGCGGTGGGATGTTGGCTCTGCGGCGCAGGCTGTTGGGCGTGCGCGGCGAGGTCGGACTGGGAGGAACTTGAAGGGAGGATGGGAACGTCGTTTGCCGTCAGATCGCTCACCGCGGCTTCTAGCGGCAGCGGATAATGGTTTGGGGGGTCCATTCCCCCAGGGCACGGTCTAATGCTCAGCTTTGCAATGGTGGCCTGGATAGAGCTTATGGGCATGTCCCCTCCGAGCACGATGTCCTGGGGGTCCTGCATGCTGTGGGTCTGCAAAGAGACAGAAGACGGGTTATCACTGCGAGACACACGGCTCAGGTTCCCCATCCTGATAACATCCCAACCAACCTACCCCCGACGGCATCGCCCCCCGGGGGCCGCAGCGGACACTCACTTTCTGTGACACGCTGTGCTGGGGTTTGCCCGTGGACGGCGTGGAGATCCCGTGTCTCTGCAGCACCAGCTCGGCGTGTTTCAGGACAGCTTCATAGCAGAACTTCAGGTGGAGCTGGAGGAAGAAATTACAATGAACACGGGTTCAAAAAGCCTCAGCGCACGCAGGGTTAAACCTCCCAGATCTATGATATATAATTATACAGAAAGTACAGAAACGGGAAACTGCCCAGAAATGGATAAAAAAAATGATAAAAGTGAGATGAAGCCCAAACACTAAAACACGATGTCTGATATAATACAAAGGGGCTTACTCACTAAACTGTGATCTGATTTATCTATACATTATGCAGGGGGCCGGTCACTGATTTATCTATACATTATACGGGGCTGGACACTGATTTATCTATACATTATACAGGGCCTGCTCACTGAATTATTTACACATTATAGAGGGGGCTGGCTCACTGATTTATCTAAACATTATACAGGGGCCGGTCACTGATTTATCTATACATTATACGGGGCTGGCTCACAGATGTAACTATACATTATAGAGGG
>VKOC01006618.1:0-12015 GCA_009364415.1 Spea multiplicata
TGTATAAAACAAGGACTATCAAAGGGTATGCAACAATGAAAACTTAGTAAGCACACAAGAAATCATGTCATGATGTCATGAACAAACTACAATTTTAGAAAAGAGTGGAATGCTTCCAGTTTTTGTGTGATGACCCAGGTGGCTGCCACAGTCAGCTCTATAACATAAGGTGAAATCACTCATTTAGCAGCCATTCTCAATTTCAAGATCCCTATTCGATATCTGTGTTTCAGTATCTTGTTGCTCCAGAAGGCATAATTTCACACAAACTAAATGTCTCGCTCTTTATGGGATCTTCAGAGTAATAGAAAACAAATTAACTTATTTATTCAACTTATTTCACCATAAAATTGGTAATGACTGTCCCTTTGTTATGTAAAATAATATGCTATGTTGTTTTGCTTGAATGATGATTCTAAATTGTGTCCATTTTGTCATGCATGCCTACAAGGCAGCCACTGAGTAATCAGTGTCACAAGATATAAAAATAAAATGCGTATTATTAGAGTATTCTATTAACACCATTGATTAATAATAATTGTTTTATTATTTAAGGCTTTCCATACAGAATACGAAGTGAACAATTATCCTTTGAAAGAACGGTCCACTAGTGAGCTAGAGGATTTTGCAAGAGTGCTAAATACGAAGAAGATTGAAGCTGTTGATCTAAAAGTAAAGTATAACATAAGTGCTGTACATTTTTATTCATGTTTCTGATTTTTTTTATTTACCGTTGTACGTTTGTGTTGCTTTTCATACTAATTCAAGGTACCAAGGGTTATACACAAAAGATAGTTTGGAAGATGGACCTGTCTCGTTCCCACTTCCCAAATATCCCATGAACATATTAAGGCTGAAAGAGAGGATTATCATCTTGTCCTAAAATCACTACATTAAAGAAGTCCATGTATAGTGTATAGATAACTGACAACTGTCTTGGATTTTCATAGGCAGTCTCTCTCTATTTTTTGTTTCTTTTGTGCATTATGTGTTTAACATTGTTTTTATTATGTACTTATTTTTAGTAACATAGGTTGAAATATGTGCGGCGTGGTTGATAATTTAAATTACTATACAACACTAAGCTACATGAGAAGACACTCCAATGCCCCCTTTGTTCTCGCCAATAAACATTGCAATGTTGTTGTTGCGTTGATACATTTTTAAAACATTTCTGTACATCTCCCTTATTTAATGAGAAGATATACTAAAATGTTTAGCATATACATTATATTATACTAAACGTCGACCGTGTTATTTCCTGATTCAGGCCAGAAAGGAGATTGTTGAATTTCAGACAAAACTTGGACCAGACGAAGAAGATGAAGTCGAGGAGGAGAGTGTGCAGAATGAAGAGAGCACATCGCTAATTGGAAGCCTGAGTGATCAGTATGGAGGAGATACATCAAACTTGTACAGCCAGCTGGAGCTCCATACAAGAGAGGAGAAAATAAACCAGATAATACTGCTTCAAGTAAGACATTCGCCACACTCTTGTAAACCCCAATTCAAAATGAATTCCATTTATCGCATTTCACGGACTAAGAGTCATTAACTGTTTGCTAAAACATAAACATGTAATTCATATTGAGCTTGCTGTCATTTCAAGCTGTTTTGTGTTCATACAGGACATAATTCACAATGTCAAGAAAGCCTTCAACAAAGAATTTGATTTGATTGGCAAACAAAAAGAACAAGAAGTTACTCGTGTAAAGGAAAGGAACCAGAGAATTCTAGAAATCATGTCAGAGCTAAGTGTGCAAGAGAAGACTCTAGATCCAGAATTTACGGATAATGAGAAACCGGAAAGGGCTCTGACTGTGGAGGATAACGAGGTATTTATGACTTTATCCCATGTATTGCTATAATCCAGGTAGGAGGTTGCATATAAAATACAATACCATTTAAGTGCATACGTTAATGGACTGGTAATACAATGCACTTGGAACGTCATTTAATGCAGATTATGAAAAGGAACTGAGTATGAATTGATTATAAGTTTGTTGACTTATACAAAGTATTTATTAAATAATAATACAGGTTAAAGTACAAAAATATCTAACGCCAGAACAGAAAGCAAAAACAGAGCAACTGCAGAAACAAGAAGAAGAGAGGCGTCTTGCTGCACAGGTAAGTGCAACTGTATGGTGTGTATAATTTGTAATACCAGTATCAGATAAACATAGGTTTATTATTATTTATATTGTGGTTGGTGGGGAATTTGTTAGGTAGAGGTTTAAACATATAAAAATAAAAACCTGTTATACAGTGTGGTTTTCAAATCAGGGCATGTTAACCAATATATTTTTGTATTTTTACCCCATGTATACTAGCTGTGTATAATTTATATACCTGTAAAACCTATGTAAAATGTTACATATATTAATCTGGTTTTAAAAGATAAAAGCCTTAGTTGTCGAGAAAAAAAAATATATAATTTTTTTTGTGGGTACACTAAATGAGAAGGAGGGGAATAATGGTTGAAGATATAGGAAAGACATGCAAATTGCCCCGGTTCTGTAACGTAAAATATCCCTAGTCCGAAATGGCTTAAGCAATCTCTCTGTGTGTCTTACGGCATGTATGGTTTATTATTCTGTTAGGGAGATAATGCCAAAGAGCGTGCCCTCAATGATATGATGGGAGGTGTCCTGGAGGTGAAGAAGGAAGACATATTGAGAATGGTGAGATCAATCGATTGTTCCATAACATCTCACTCTACCATCTAACCGTCTACCAATTCTGTGATAAATATCACTCAGGAGAATATACAACATGTCCTGTCGTTTGTTTGCACTTAGATGTTCCAGGCAACCGGTCTTCTTTGTTCCTCTCATCTGCCCTCACAAAGTTTTAGTAATTTCTACCAATTTTTTTTAACAATTTGGCGCTGTTTTAAATCTAACATTTGAATTCTATATTGTTGTGTATCAAAACAGCTTATATTCCCCAAAACATTATTTTTAAAGCTGACATACTATAGATTTGTAGAATCTACATCTTGTATGTCTCTTCTCGTAAGTCCTAGCTGACATTTTCTCTTCCAGTACACATGACTACCGGTAGGTTTGTTTTTATGGGACTTTGCTTTATCAGGTAAGATGCTGTCTTTCCGAAGGTTCTCACTTCTTTCATCCGACTGCTTTCAGGCGGTCCCAGAGCCAGCGTTCCTATCCAGGTCAGAGGCAGAATGGAACGAAGATGAAAGAAAGCAGTTCAAAGAATATGAGAAGAAATGTAAGGAGCTTAATGAGGAAAAGGAGAAATACAGAAAGGTGGGTGTCCTGGAAATGAAATCCTATTTTACACGGCGTGATAGTGATCGGGATGAAACACTTTGATGTTCTGTGCTTTGAGTAATATTGTTCTCTTTGATACCAGTGTGACAGCAGGTACACAACATAGAGTGTATATCAAGTAAATAACAAATACAAAACAGACAGATGATACAAACCTAGATAGATACGGTAATCAGACAGCTAAAAAGAATCATTGTAGGCATACATTTTTATATTGATGTCATATTTATTATGGAAGGATTTGTTGATAATCCTTTTAAAGTTTCTCTGTTCTGCGGTAGCCTCTGCCAAACACATTTTATAATTATTCTTATTTTTAAGGTATTAGAGGCAGAAATGAAAAAGCTGCAGTCATCTATACAGGAGACCACCCAAAGTTTTGATGACATGTTGACCAAACTGTTTGAAAAGAAGGTGAAATCAGAAATGGTTATCTACCAGGTAACAAGCAAATGGAAATTTTTCCACCCATTTATACAATTTAAAGTGTTTCACTATTTTTGGTAGGTTCCCCTCATTCTTATTATTTATTATATTTCCAGTCACGCAAATAGATGGTGCCTATGAGTTCTCCATGGGATCTTTTCCATTGGTGGTCAATGCTGTCCTCCACCAATCATTGTGATGCGCTTATTTAATGCATCCTCTAAAAAAAAGTAATTTTTAGTGACAGCTAAACCTCACTATTGTTTTCTGAGCCATAATACATCAAGCAGGCAGCAGAAGTTTCCTCAATTCTTATTCTGACAGCCCAGC
This sequence comes from Spea multiplicata, assembly GCA_009364415.1. Taxonomy (NCBI): domain Eukaryota; kingdom Metazoa; phylum Chordata; class Amphibia; order Anura; family Pelobatidae; genus Spea; species Spea multiplicata. Next base: position 4,056 of record VKOC01006618.1, read on the forward strand.
CTTAGAAACACAGGATTTGACAGGCAGATCTTGTCTGTTCTCTTTTTTCTCACTTTTATCTCCTGATGTCAAAGTTTTTTTTTATTCTTGAAGACTAAACTTTCACACAATATTTAACATTTTTAGTGTATCGTCTAAACTTCTTTTTCTAAATTTTTTTTGCGACAGGAAGAGCTGAAAATCAGTAATCTCATTTTCTCGATTCTGATTGAAGAGGAAATGAACACGAGGCTGACCCAGCTCAATCACATCCTGGAAAAGAAGCGCAAAGAGAAGGTTTGAAGAAAGAGCTCATACTTTAACGATTTCTAACCTTTTGATTTGATTACTAAATGATTCTTTTTAAAAATCTGTGTGTGAGTGTACCTTAGAAGAATTAATGGTCTTTTGAAGGCAAAGGATGGTCACATCAAATATTGATTTGATTTAGATTTTTCTTCTGTACCCTGACTTTTTATTTTGTTAAATGATAAAAATATATATTAATATGTCTATTTTTGAAAGCATTCATACATTCCAGCATTTTTTTCACATCTGCCTAAAACTTTTGCACAGTACTGGATATTTATATATCTGGGTATTTTTTTTAATCCAACTTAAAAGAGCTGAATAATAATGTCACCCTTAACAACCCCCTGCAATTTAATAATTAATATATAAAGGGGTAAACTTGCCCAAATACCTATTTGAAATGACAGCCGCAGTGGGTTATGATTCATGTATAAATGAATAAACAGTTCTAGAAGATGGTCTCTTGTAGGCTTTTGAGCCGATACCTCGCCACCATGTGAAATTAATAAATTGCAATAATGTTGCAACCTGTGACCCTTTGATGAGAGAGAATTCTGGAAGTTATGGCAAAATTCCTCAGTATGTCTTCCCGTGTTTGAGAAATGATGCTAGTCATCTTGTGTGTTGCAGAGTGAAACATCCGAGGCGATGAAGACCTTCAAGGCTCAAGTGGATGAATTCAGGGAGGCTTATGATAATCTAGTGGCAGAAGATAAGGTAAAAACATAAGAGTGTGTTTAATCATAAGTGTGTTTAATCGTTACCAGTGAAATTAGACAGTTGTACTATGTCATATTTTGATTTTAGCTTTTAGATCGAGGATTTAAGAAGGAGTTTTCAGACATCCCAGCTCATCAAGTTGATCAACTTTATAAACTTTACAAGAGAAGGCCAAGGTATTTCTGTGGCATTCATTAGTGTAATTGTACTTAAAGTGCTGGCACTGCAATCATGAGCAGGTATCTAGACAATGTTTTCGGTAAATGTCTATATACACTAAACCTGCCAGGCGGCAGCTCTCTATAGAAACGTACACGTCAACAGTTTAAATACGTTGATCTGTATTACAGAGTACAGCGCCTGAGGACACAGACAGACAATGCATCGCCTTTTGGAGATCGCCCAGGATCAGCAAAAGCATATAATGAGTCAATTGTTCAGTTAATGAGGGCGATGGATGAATTGGATGCTTTAGAACACATGCCAGATGGGCTGGAGTTGTCAGTGTGGCAACGTTTCTGTTTGTCAAGAAGATCGAAAATGGAGTATGAACAGCAAGTGCGTATCCCTTCCTGTACCAGCGATGTGAAAAAGAATTGCCACCTTCTACAGGCAACAAGTCAGTCTGACAAATGCAGTTTGCTGAAAACATACACTGCATTCAGTGCGTGAAAATTGCATGAGCTTTACATACAGCTGGGCAGCATTTGTCAGATAGACGTACAGTGTGGAGAATTCACAGGTGTTTTCAATGGCCAACTCTAGTTTGAAATAAATATATTAATGAAATGTTAATATGAATTAAAAATACAAAGTGCCTACATATATTATATACAGTAATAAATAGTCAATGGTTATGAATGTTGCATTAAAGGCCTGCCTTTAGGATGCTCACTTAGTAAAACATTGGAGTTTTCTCAAAGCAAATGCATGTCCTTGTTAAAATAAGACCGGTACCTAAAGTTTGTTTAAATATTCTTTAGGTCTTTAAGGTCTTTCTAGAAATAAACTTACCCTAGCTGTTTAAGTAAACTTGTTAGTGTTTTGTAATATATAGGAAGACCACACATTATACTTTAATGTTTTTTTACGTACTTCTAGGTGAAACGCAAAGCCCTGATTTTAGCTGAAATGCAGTCATTCCTGCAGCGGCGCGTAGCAGAAGATGAAAAGACACGTCAAGATATGGAGAATATCATGCAGGAGCTGAATGTGTAATTATACAAACTATACGATTATGGAAAGATAAACCTTATCCCTTTTGTCATCATCTGTTACTGCATCACATAATTCTGTGATCATATCCTGCTGTCTTGTTAATTCAGAGAGTGATGGCATCTGGCATCCAACAACAGAATGTGGTCCACACTTGGTTCTCCACAAACCAAAACCTGTTACATATTTGGCCTTTGAGTTTTTATTTGTGATAGCAATACTTGATGATAAGCATATTTATTTGTCTTTATCAGTGTTCAATATAACTGTCAATCAAAAACAATTTCAGAGTTTTCAGTTAAATTGATTTTCATGCATACTTGAACTGGTTTAAGAAGAACTTAAATGTTCTTCTCGGTAGTTTGCAGACGAGTTTGTTAACCATTCTCCTTGATTTAGGCTGCGAAATGAGAAGATGAAATTTCAGCTGGATCTCACTGTGCAGTTCCTTCTTAAACAAGGACAGGTGGAAGTGGAGAACAAGGATTTAATTCCTGACTTTGAGGATGCCCTGCTGCTTCACAGGAGTGTCATTGAAGACTTAAACAGCACAATACGCGTATGTGTCAAGACTTTCAGATATATTTACTAAATAAATGTTTCACGTAAAAATGTTTTTTTAAACAGAGCTTATTCGACACAAATCAAAGCAAGCCAAAAAAGGAAGCAGACAGCAAAAGGTGCATATATTTTCTTAGCTTTGATGCATCAGTTTTGTAGGTAAAGGCTACTCCTGGCAGATGCTATCTCGCTTTTCCACGCTCCACATTCACTATTGTGGAACATACAATGGAGTTGTTCCTTGAGGAAAAACATTTGTACATTTTATCAGACAGATAGTTTATCACTGGGTTAAGGAATATCTCCTTATATTTAACTGTAAGCATTATACAGGTATGTATGTGTCTGTGTTGACTAATTATCTGAAATACGCACATTGGCTGGCCCAGATGTGTAGTATTAATGGCCACTAGAAGGAATACTTTGGTTGGCTGGTAGTCTGATGCCTTGGATGTACTGTGAATTATTTTGTGGCTTGACTGTTCGCCATCAGTAGGTAATCTGAGGCCAATGCACCTTAAAAACTCAGTCAACCTAAACCAGTCAATGATTATGAATAAATTATCGTATTTGTTGCCTTGTAGCCCGTGACCATCACCCACAACATCCCTTATAATTTGTTTAGGGTCTTGGAGAACAGAAAATTGCAAGCATGGTAGAAAGTAAAGACTTCCGAAAAGGAATTGTTCAGCTTGAATGGGAGCATAAGAAAATACGCATGGAAATGGAAGATCTAAAGCAGAAATCAAGGGACATTACTATGCTTCGTGTCTCAAAAGAACTCCAAATAGTAAGATATTTTGATCATTTCTGTCCATCAGTGAAGTAAATATAATGGTGGTTAATATATCTTCCAGGATACTTAAATCTCTGGCAAATATGGTGGCAAACGAAGGTACGGTCAGTATTTGTATGATCAGTATAAGAACACAGCAACATAGTATTTGAGGGCAGATGAGAAATATAAGCCCTTATTTAATCTGTCAGCCTATTTAGTGTAGTTTATGATGAAGGACAAGCTGGCATGCAGCATATTTTCTAGTTGATATTTAATTTATTGGTGAAAATTGTAATGCTATCGTCAGCTCTGTTTAATTCTTCTTTTTCCATATAGTTCCTGAATGAGTCAGATTATTCTAAGCGCGTATCTGACCAGCTATCGGTCCTGGAAGAAACTCTCAATGTTCAAGAAAAAGTAAGATTAAAAGGAAACACAACTAAGCTAAAGTATTACGTAAATCAGCCAAAATCAAGTTGACATGGCAGTGGATTCCACGTTTTAAATGCCCTGCTTTCTTTTAGAACTGCTGGGTGGTGTAGATAACAAAGGTTGTCTGGTTATACAGAGAGATTATTTTTATATTAGAACACTCTGGAGTCATAACTGAAAGCCACAGGGTCTCTGTGCCAGAATTGGCCCTGGCCCCCATCTTCATCAAGCAACATGTCCCACAGTGCCACCTTTGCCCAAAGCAGCTTACCAGTCGCATCCTAACCCCCAAACAGCCTGTCTGTGCCATCCTTGCCCCAGCTTGTCAGTGTCCCAAACAGCTTATCTGTACCATCTCTTCCCCATGCAGCTTGTCTGTGCCATCATTGCCCCTCCAAGATACACTCTGGCACACATATGTAAGCACACTTACATAAATGTACACATGCTAACACACACGCACACACTCCCTCTCACACCACTCATGCTAACGCAAACCATATCTCAAAACGACAGGGGCTAGCTATATTAGGACTAATTGTTAGCCTTTCGTTGAGTTTAATGTAATCAGTCCTCTTATTTCACTTTATCCAGCAACATGAAAAAAATGTGAAGAGCTACAAAAGAATTGTAAAGGACATAGAAAAAGACATTAATAAAAAGATACAGGCAAGCGTCCAACTTGACAAGGATCTGCATGACTTGCTGCTTTCTTTCTCGGAAAGAAAACATATTTATGAAGTTGTTGGTGAGTACACAATGTGCTGACAGCATAAAAACAAATTACAACAACCCAGTGATCTGCAAATATGCCAGGGTATTGCAGGATCTGTCAACAGCATCAAGACTAAATTATATGGAATAGATGTGAACGCTTTAGTTGTTCTGTTTTCTATAAGTAACCAGAGATAACAAGCAGGCAGTGTCTCTGACGGAAGTTCGTTCTCCAATAATATCTAACCGCTGTAGGCTTGTCGGGGTTTATGGGAGAGTTGGTCCCATTAAAGCTTAAGAGCTACCTGTAGGCTACCAAAGGATTTTGAATGACATAGTGCCATGGTCTTCATAAGACACTTGCAAGACATGTGAAATAAAACAGATTAGAGTTCAAGGAAAGAATTTGTATTGTTATCACAATGACACTGTGATCTAAATAAAATCCAGAATGAGCTAACCAATAGAAAAGCTATATAGAGAACAGGGATCCTGGGGGGTAAAGTCCTAGGTCTAGAACACACAAGGGTTAGAGTCACATACGTGCGATAGAGAATATTCATTAGATGCACCCAGTATTAAAAAAAACAGCATTGCTTCATAAAGCAGTTATGTAGATTTAATGTCAAAGAATAATAGTGATATCAAACATTTGGGATGGAAATAGCCATCAGAATGTTTGCAATACATGTTTAAAGGTGTACTCAACTATTATGGGCTAAGAGATAATGTCTCCACAAACCATGCTGGCCCCTGCGGCAGGCTACGGCACACAGTGCTCCCATCAGGGAGGTACAGCCAATGCAGCTGTATGGGAGTCTTTCAAAGGGGGGGGCTTTTTTCAAGGAGGGCACCTAGAGGGTTAACATGATCATAATGGTCATAATGGGGTAAGAGCCAAGTCCTTAGTTGATTTCAGGCACCAAAACTCGGATGGTAGCCCTGATGCTTGTATGCTCATTGATCAGTAGAAAGAGTTCATATTTGATCAATTCACTTGTGTTACAGGAGCAGAGAAAAGTTCTGAGAAGCATTCAGCTGAGCGGTACAAGGACCTCATACGCCGAAGGAAGCTAGTGGACCTTGCAAACACACAAGCCCATGAGATTTCAGTTCTCCGGGCCGAAGTAGATAGGCTTAGGATGAAAACCTTCCCTGCATTAATACAAATGGAATACTAGCAAATACAAGGAATTGTAGCAGTAAATAATATCACAGAAGAATGATGTGATTTATGTTTTTTTTTCTTTTTGTAAAGTTTTATTTAATGTAACCTCCAAAACCAGTGCAGGTATTTTTCTTGTTGTTAAAAAATAAGTTGACTCAAAATGATTTTCCGTCTTTAATCTCCAGAAACCAGTGGTTCACAACACTTTAGGCAGGTGCCTGTTGCTCAGAACTACTATGTCACCGTATCATAGAACACAGTAATTTAGGTTGGGGAAAAAAAGTTAAAAGGGGTGAATTTTGATCGAGGAAGAAGGCAAAACCCCCCACATTGGTAGCAATTTCCATTGTGTCTCAAAAAAGGGAATAATTCCTTCTACTTTAAGTGCAATCTGATGTGTCAACTGGATCAACACCATTAACCCTTTTCACGGGTGCTTTAGAAGGGAGGGAAATTGGCATTTTTTTTGGAAGTCTAAATGGGATGACTTCCATAATTGTTCTTTTAGCAGAGTCATGCTTAGATGACCAGGGCATGTGAAAGCTGCGATTGGTGCTGTGTGGGTCTTGATCCGCCGTACTGCATTATGGTGTAATGCTAATCAAAATCCCTCAAAGATGCTCTTTTCTAATGTAATGCAAATTTCAACTAATTGGGCAAGACGAGATCTTAGGGTGACTACATTTGTCCAGAATGAGAAATTCTGAGCAAAGGAGGACGTCTCAGCCAGTCAGGAGAGACTCCTCAACTTGTCACTCTGAATTGTCGTTTCCTGAAGGAAAGTCCCTCTTCACGGGTCCGAGCGCAGCCCAGGTATATAGGGGTTATAGTAGGGTATTGATACAAAGCAGTATAGGGGGAGATTATATACGTATAATCTCATCTGTCAATACCTTGTTACCTGCCCTTGCAGCAGCTGCCTGACATTGCACATATATAAGGGAGTTTGTTTAGTGTCTGTTTCCCATTAACTGCTTTAGCCGTTCTGATTGCCCTTTTGCAGTTATTGTTTGCTTCTTTGTATTTTATAAATGATCCTTACCCAAGGGGACAAGCATATCCTCTGTAAACAATCCACCGCATTCCATTAGCTCCCTTAACCTATAAAGATAGTCTTCTGTGTTTAGGTGGCCCCTCTTACTAATTTGCTTTTGTGAATGAATCTCTGGTACCGCTATGTTATGGTTACCGTTCTTTAAATGCTCCCTTATGTTAATATTCAACATAAGCTCTGTGTTGCTAGTTATCACCAGATGCAGGCAGGTGTCCTTTCTAGTCGGTGTCTCCTCTAATAGTGACATGAAGCAGTGACTTAACAAGTTGGAAAACCTGGTGCCCTTTGTTGAACTACTTGTTCCAGTCAATGTCTGTGTAATTAAAACATGACCCAAATATGCAGCTTCTTCAAGTTGTTGTGGTAGAAGCAGATGTCTCTCCTCTACTAATATTTGGGGTTTGTAACATTGTAAGCAGTGCACATTTCTACTCATGAGGCTTCAACATTATCACCTATATCAGCATATATTACTTCTTTAATACTAGACCTTTACTCAGGTCCAACAAAAACATACCCCTCCCCTTTCCTATTTACTACACAGTCAAGAGCCTTCGCCAAGCACGGTTCCATGAAACCAATCAGGTCATAATGTTCTTCAATTACAAGAAGCGGGCTTGGAATTTTCTGTTCACCAAGACCCTAAACAAATTATAAGGGATGTTGTGGGTGATGGTCACGGGCTACAAGGCAACAAATACGACAATTTCTTCATAATCATTGACTGGTTTAGGTTGTACTGAGTTTTTAAGCTACATTGACCTCAGATTACCTACTGATGGCAAACAGTTTCCCCATTTTGTTTGACCATCTAATGTAACATGTAAGTTACCACCAGTCCTTATCTTGCTTTGTGTTAATAAAGTTTGAACACGTTGTGGTTTTGTTATTCCCTTATCTATGCTGATTCCACCATTCCCTTCCATTCCCAAAGCTACGCCCTGCCATCACCCTACACTAGATCCACCATAAAGTCTATCCTCACCCTCCCCCACATCCTAGTTTAAAATAACCTCCAAGTCTCCAA
>VKOC01006622.1:0-23290 GCA_009364415.1 Spea multiplicata
ACCAGTAAATGTTAATTCATTTAAACAATTTTTTTAATAAAAGCTATGCTTGAGAAAAATATTTTGGTTTTATTTCCTTCTATTTTCCAACCTGCCCCCCAGTTATGCACATCTGCCCCAGAAGTGCCTTATACCCCCTATATGCTACTGTGCCCCATGATATGCCTTTTAACCCTCTAAATGCCACTGTGCCCCATGATATGCCTTTTAACCCTATATGCCACTGTGCCCCATGATATGCCTTTTAACCCTATATGCCACTCTGGCACTTAGAGGGTTAAAAGGCATATTATGGGGAAGAGTGGCATATAGGGAGGTTTAAGGCATTTCAGGAGGCAGAGTGGCATTAAGGGGGTTAAAAGGCATTTCACAGCACTCTGCCTCCAGAAATGCCTTATGCCCCCCATTTAACACTCCCTTTAGTTATGGATGGGCCTTTGACCGTCTAGATCTAAATTTTTTGTTATCATTAACACATTTCATATGATAGGGTAGTTACTTACATGTTAAGGCAAATGTAATGTTGATAGCCAAGTCTTGCATAAGGTACTGGTAGTTACCAAGAAGTTTTTGTCTCTAAGAAAGAAAAGCACATTTTAGTTACAGAGGATTTAACAATTTGTAACATATTGGCAGAGGCATGGATGCTTTTTCACTTTTGGGAGTACACAAGGATACTTCAATAGTCTGTGTTGTGCATATTATCACTTGGTAAGTATCTGATTTTGTTGTACACTGGATCTGCTAAATAAAAAAGCACTATGAAAATCCTTTAACATACCCAAAACAGGAGCACTATGCAAAACAGTCCAATCAGGATAAACATAGTCATAAATTTAAACATCGCGAAAGAAGTGACAAGAGCATTCCGTCCTTCCCTGTGTCAAAAAAACAAAAGCAAAAACAATTAATTGGTAAAACAAACAGGTAAAAACTATTTTTGCAATGAACACCCTAGTAAAATAATAGGATAATGGTAAATAGTACAAAATGGACACTTACTTGATTAGCATTGGCACACATTCAATATTTGGAATTTTTGAAGTAAAAGGGGATGCAACAGATGCCTCCAGTTCCGATAAAGAAATTCCAGCGTGAGCCACCTTAAGTGCCTGTAAACAGTTCATCAGTTAGCAGATTACAATAACTTTATATTCTTTTGTTTGCTCAGAAAGCAATAGGAGGAATTGTTCAAGGTTTATTCTAAGTTTTGATGGACACTAAGCAAAAGAGTGGAGATTTCAAGACAAATCGCAGACCTACATGTGCTGAGTACGATAATTCTATTTTAAGAAAACTTCAAGGCAAATTGGTGACTTGTTTAAGTTGAAACAGTGAGAACTTATAAGCGACTTGTTAATAGAAGAAATTCTATTAAATGTAATTGCTGTAACTCTGTGATAGAGTGTGCTTGCTTGTGTGGTTGGGAGAGTAACATTTTTGGATTAAAAATAAATAAATTGAGTGAGATTTTTTATTTCAACACATCTGCAACATGAATCTTGAGCCCTGGTTTACTCTCTAGGTCCAAGCTTCCAAGTTAAAACAAGTGACTGAGTAGTTGACAGATGTGGGACACATTTAGAGAAAAGTCTCCCTAACACTTGCGGTACCATGTTGAGAAATATCACTCTGTGCACATAACGCCGCCACATGTATTGATGTGACAAGTGCATGCAAGATGCTTGGAATACTGACGGACATTGATAACGTGAGGATGACTGCACTCCTTGCTAAGAAGATGATGCCTGGGGCCAGTGTTGGTGAGGGGGGAGATAGGGAGGAGGAAGGATGCAGGCCACAGAGCTGGAAAAGCTGGTTTGGCAAGTACCATAAGTAGGCAACTGCCTTGATCAACTAAATTCTACTCAGGAACAGGGAGAAATGTCTGCTACAGCCCCTGTAATACACTACAGTAGTCAATATAGCTTCTCCAATCCACCCTACAACAGCACATTTTCTCCACTAAAATAAAACATTAATTAACTTGCAGTATAGTAGGTGAGCAATAAGCATTAATCTCAGCCTCTGGTTAGCCAACTGTTATCTCATACGCTAACTCATCACTCTGTAACTGCTGCTACTTATAATGATGTCGGCACACATATCTAATGGTTGTCCCTCTCTTTGTAAATCCTGATTGGTCATAGTGAAAAAAGTAAAAAACTCCATCAAGCACAGCCATAACAATCAATGAGACAACCCTCCATTTTATTCTGGAGGGTTATTGAGATCAACTTAGAAAAGTCCCTGCCTATAAACTCCCCACCAGTCCATTCCAAGTTCCCCCCAACTTGCCTACCTTTTTATCAGGAGGGGCAGGGCTTCCTAGTGATCTACTGTTTCTGTGAAACCCTGGCAGATCATGCACAGCTGTACAGAACATATCCCTTCCGGCGCTTCTGATACAGTCAAGCGGGACCTGCCACAGCTTTACAAAGCTAATGCGGACATTTGCCCGGGATACCGAACGGCCAGTGTTAGGCCTATTAGAGGGCAGGTAATAACATAACAAATATATATAAGGACAATACCAAACACGCTCTGATGACCAGATCATTAAAAAGACTGTGCAAAGAATAAAGAGGTCATCCATTCAGGACAAAGGAATTTTAATTGAAAAAATAAAAAATAAAGATGTAGAATTCACTAGTAAACACTGTTCAAGGACCCCCTGTACTAGTATTACCCACAACACTGCCAGTGCATTAGCAATGTCTTGTGTATTCAGGGCGCTGGGGAAAATGTTTTTTGCCCCATTGTTAACCTGCCCTTGCTTTTAATGTACTTACATAGAACATCTACTACATATATCTGTAACCTTCACATCTCAAATTGGTAGCGATTTGCCGTTAATCACTTTTGTAATTATCACCTCTTTATCATATCAATGGTTACTTTTTCTCTGTGTTCTTATTGCAATTTCAGAAATATGCAAAGAAGCCAATAAAAACATCCATGTAAATCTAAATTCCTATATACACACGGAGAGAAAAAGCGGTGCCGGCATTGTATGATTTGAATCTGATACAAAGATACAAAAAAGCGAATATGCTATACTTACCCCACAATCATTTGCACCATCTCCGCACATTCCAACATAAAAACTAAAAGCCAAAAACAAGCAATTATTTATCCAAACTGTTTTGGGCACATACACTAGCTACCCAAGTTGATTTTACACTTTAGTTTTGTCTTTTCTTTGTGCAAGCTGATTGTATACACAGTGACCCCATGAAGATATTCCTTATATAAATAGATGCACACGCATAAGTCGATTAGATAACGCCTATATGCATTCAGGGTCAAACAAACAGTACATTTACCAATGATACGGTTTATCACACTTTGAACTTACTCTATTTTTTGAAGTTCTTCAATAAGGTTTGATTTTTGTCGTGGTGTCATTCTAGCAAAAATGGTACCATTCAGAAGTATCTTAAAAAGATAATTTTTTCAATGAAATATGATATACATTCGACATTTTGGTACAGTCCAAATTCATGGAAAAAAAAAAAGTCAGTTCACGTACTTTACAGCTAGAAGTATTGTATCACTGTTCACAATAGCTTTGTTACGTAACATAATATACAATATAATATATTAATAGAAAACGTAAGGCACATGTCAATATCTGTGGCAATCTACACAACACAAAGACTGAAATTGTTTGAAATAAACAGAACAAAACAACGTCTCTGCTTATCATCACATATCTCGGCTGTGTTAGAATAAATTATGTGCAAACAGGGAAAAGAAAAAATGTCGGTGCGCTAAGCTAGTCTCAGGCTCAAAAATACAAATGTATAATATGAGGCCTACCAAACAGTGTAAGCATGCTGCAAATACAGTGTGTTGGCTGTACAATGTACACAAAAACAAAAACTGTCTGCGCTTCTCACCCTAATAAAGTAGGCAACAAATATATAAACATAATATAAATGAGAGGTTTTGGTTATATGAATTGGCCAAAGCATAACTAAGCTCACCCTCCACGTCAAGGCACACTCTCAATAGGGTGAGAACCTACTCTCACCTCCTACATAGTGGGCAACTTTATTAGGGTGAGAAGCGCAGACAGTATTTTGTTTAGAATAAATTATGGCAGCAATATGACTTCCTGAGAACAGCGGCAGAGATGCCTTCCTGCTACCACACACTGGATCAAATGGGAATTTGAGAAGCATGCTTCCCGACAGAACCAGCCTGCTTTTTTTTTTCCGGGAAATCCATCACAGCTCCCATGTGGCCACCTTTCAACACTGGGCTCCATGTTGGGGGCTATTTGGGTAAAAATGTGTGGGTGCACCACTTTTCTCATTAGTTACACCCTTCTACTCCTTTGGCTAGACCCCCATAGAGGTGTCCCAACTTTAACACCTGTAATATTGGGTGTGTATGGATATACTGGGCCTTAAAAAGTGCTGTGTTGACTTTGAATATGTTGCTGCTGTAACCCCTTTATCACTTACACCACTGGGCTGAGGCATCTCCTTTTGGAGTGAATGCTTTCAAGGTTCTTAAAAATCTCTTGTATGATAAATACATCTAGTTGTAGCCCCATGTAGATACCTACCTTTGGAAGAAGGTCATAGAAATGTTGCACAATGACTTGGTAGGATTTCCCATTCATTGCAAAGTGAAAGTTTCCACATGTAGTGGGATAAAATAACTGGTCACCTCTACGATCAATATGGATCTTCTATAAAATCAAAAAAAGCATGTTTTATAATTAGTTCACAGACCTGTAAACAGTGCAGATAGGTACATGTGTCTAGCTTCTGTCAAGTGCATATTGTCTTGCACATGATATGGAGATTAAAATACAAAAGTCAGATTTTAAAATATGTACTTTTAAGCAGCACCATAGCTTGTATATTATTCCAGTTGAAACAAAATAAGGAGCAAAACATACTTTTGTTTGAACTCTGGTTGCTTGCATTTCGCACAAGGGTCGCCACGTAATCGATGGTGGTACATCTTGTGTACCTTCAGTAGCTTCTATTAAAATAATCTGTCCATCAGTGGGAATTATGCCGCAATTCTTTCCAACTGTCAGAGCTGTTTGGAGATTATCACCTATAAATATAAAATGTTTGTATACCGTACTGGTAAGTCCTTGAAAATAATAAGCACAATAAAGTTGCTGTATAATTTCAAACGTTAGAGATATGGTTCCATTTGCTGTATTTTTTTTAAAAAAAAAACATTAACTGTAGCATTAGATACAGTTTGTAGAACTATTAAGCTCCAAAACACATCCCATAAGTAATCATGTAAAACTTGCTTCATTAAAAATCCTTACGATAACGGGTATTTTTCACAATTCAAACACTTACATCAGTTACTGCATATTTGTTTGGATTCATATAGACTAACAATGCCTTAGTGTACCTGTGACCATTACAGTCCTAATGTTAGCTGTGGTCAGCTCCTGCAGCACTGCACTTGTCTCTGGTTTAAGGCGATTTTCCATGATCAAGAACCCTAGGAATGTTAGGTCACATTCCATATCTTCCCTTCAATGGAAATAACAAAAACACCATTATAATGCTAGTTTATACTTTTGAACTCATTTCATGCAGGGTGCAGTGCACTGCAGATTATTCATTGTTCTCAGAACTCAACATTTCAACAGAAACAGTGATAATAAAAAGCGAGTTACCAACCAACAAGGTTACACGCGAAAACCATTTTATATATTAAGTACATGATACCCTTGCATAATTCCCTATATTGAATACAAATACATTTCCCACTATAAATGTATATAAGCTTCTAAAGGTATTACCCAAGAAGGAGAACAGAATTTTCTAAAAGCAGAGGGATAAAATAAAAATAAGTGTATAATATATATATATATATACACACACATACATACGTTTTTATTCTGTATGGTTATAATAAATATAAAGATAACACATCAATATCTTAAATTACCAGTTTAATGTCATACTATATATTTGTTTCTAATTTTTATGCTTGAGCTTTTAACATTATTGCACATACGCCTTTGATGCACACTAAGTAAACAATTAATCCCAGCACAAGGGCTATATGGGGGTTCATGCTTTAAAACACTGAATGGCGTTTCTGTTGCAGTGAAATTGTTTTAGCATAACTCACTTAGCTGGTAAGTCCTACCGTGCAGACCGCTCACACTAAAAACTGTACATGACAATTCTAAATCTTGGAAACACATACTTGTTGCCAAGGCTTTAAACTCAACGTAAATGCCCCACAAGGTGTGGAATTTACGTTGAGTTTAAAGTTCCTCTAAATATTGACCTGAGTGTGACTCTCAGTGATCTTATTATTCTAGATTCACTAGCCAAATATTGTCATAATCCATTATCCTTACTTTTGATTACATTATCAGTATTTACCTTTGTAAGTGTTCCAACTCTTGAAAGTCAATGTCTATTGATCGATAGGCCAGTCCTATCACTCGGAAACCTTGTGTTGTATAGAAGTCAAGTCTCTCCGAAAAATCGCGTGGAACTGATTAGGAAATACAGCAATTAGGTTAAGCATAATAAGCGACAGTAAACATTTTGTTGCAGATATGTATTACTAAAGAGTGTCCAAAAATGATATATTATATATACATACACAAACATAATAAAAATATACAGCTATTATATGTTGCGTAAGAAAAGGTGAGCACAACAAAAGGTAGTCCACTGTTGCAACTTTTAATATACAGTTTTATTAAACCATTTTATCTTACCACTATTCTTCAGAGACTCATCTGACTTCCCAATAACTATGCCCTTTATTTTATACATACATATAAATTAATCTAGTTATGATCAAAGCTCTGCCAGTTATCAACTTAGGGCTATTTAAAAAATACTATAACTTGTACCTTGTAGTTTGGGACCTTCTCTAATTCCCCTTCCCTTCTTAAGAGCTCATAATTTTTGGTATATCATAGTGTTCTATATCCCTGTATATGACAGTAATGTGTTATAAATAACAATAAGTGAAAAACATGCTTACAACTCTCATGCATGTCATCATATGCTGGCGTTATGCTTCTAGTCGTGGCACAATACGACGGGTAAGCTCATCCCTTGAATATATAACGTGGCAGGCTCATTGTTCACTATGGTAAAGGCCAACTAGCAGTCACCTCACATTTCAAACTAATGAGGATCTGTAAAGGGGACATAGAAATACCTGTTTCTGGTTTACAATAGCGGACAACCACCTCTGGAGCTCCCTTTAAATACAGTGTAAGACCAGGCAGTCCTATAGCTTGTGTGATAACAGACATGCGCTGCACCGTGGAGGAGAAAGGGAACTGATGCAGAATGGAGATTCCTTCCACAGGGACCTAAATGAAAACAGGCCAGTTTATATTACATGGAGATGATCCATGGAAACCGCTTATATTTAGTTTATACATGGATCATAGAGATAAGCAATATCATGAAGTTAGTTCATGTTTAGTATGGGTTTATCTCATTATATATAGCCTTGGTTTCAGTTGAAGAAAACTGACTATGCCGTAAAACTACCAAAATATTTTTGCTGACATTCAATAAAATCCAACCACCCCTCACTCCAAAAAAATTTTTTTGCAGTCATTCTTTTAGTCACCAAGAACAGCTGCTATTATTGTTTAATCCTACAATATACCTTTTTAATTAAACTTTTTGCAAGTGACCTTAAGAATCCAAATTAACTTGTGGCTGGTACAATAGTAACATTCCTTAAACAAGAATTAAAAGAATTGTGTAGTTATTAAAAGCCTTGTACTTTCATATTGCAAACTTAGAGTTAAGAGTTGAAGAATTTGATTCTTCTTAATCCGCAGGTGTTTAGGAGTTGCATACCAATCCAATAAAAAATAATAAGCTTTCATTCTACATTGTGCAATAAAAACCTTATATTCTTGTTTGTCACTCAGCTTTCAGCACTATATTACAAACTCGCATTTACAACTAAATATAAAAAAAAAACCCACACACAAACGCACAACTTAAGTGACTCGCCTTATTAGCCTTGAGTCCCGGTTTTACCATTGTACATGAAGTGGATGTTCCATCTTTTTGACTGCACGAGATGTAGCCTTCAAGTTCCTGTTCAAAAATGCCCATTTTAACGTTCCATGAAAAATATTTTTTTCAAAACAGTATCAACATATTCATGAAACAAATTTATATCAGCTTCGGGTATAATATTTGTTACTGAAAGGCTCTTATTATATCCAAGGTAATTTATTTATTTTCCTGTGATGTACAGTTAGCGTTTGTTCTAAAAAAAAATAAAAATCTTACGGTATTTGTGACAATAGAAGAAATAAAGAGCCACAATGCTATTATTAAATATATTTATTAAATATCTGCCTCAACTATAAATGTGTTATTAAATTTACCCAGTTTGTTCCTTCAAACATCTTCAATTCCAGAGGATCTCCATGTATTTTACCCTCCAGTATGATGAGTGAATGGCAGCTAGCCATGGCACCAAGCAGATGACCCCAATGCAGGGTGTTGCCAGATGAAAATTGATGCATTTTCTGAAAACTGGATTAGTAAGGAAGAAAACATGTTGAAAAGGTTAACCCGATAACGTATCTGAAAACAGGGATGCCTTCTAAAGGGCAACTGCTCCTTAGGGTAGAGGCTACGGTAAAGAGACAAGTCTACAAATAGTGGTGAGGAATGAGATAGTTGCACATAGGAATCCCCAAAACACCTTAAATGGTGGTGGGGGTGGGTGGAAACTTATCATGTAGTGGACATGGTCAGTCACTTGCCTCACATGGAAGTTAAACAGACTGACCAATGTTTAGCAGCTATTGCTTGGGCCCCATAGTCTGGTGACAGATATCTATGCAGCCACTGGCACAGAGTTCTCCACTAACACTTCCTCCTTTCTGGCCCGAGCACCACCTGCTGGTGCAGAATGCCAGGATATGATGTCATATACAGAAGTCCAGCAGCAGAGCCAGACTGGCCATCTGGCAAACGCTGCCAGACATCACCCCCAGGGGCTACAATGGGATATGTGAGGCCGCATGTCACACAAGTCATCACCCATCGGATTATGCCTAGCAGTAGGAGGTGTGTAGGAAGAAGAGGGAGTCCTTACAGCTACAGATGGTCTATGGAGACGTCTTGGGAGGCACCATTATCTATAAAGATTTGCCACAAATGGCATTGTATCCCATCATCAGAGTGGAGGTCTTAGAAACCCTATATGTCGGCATAGGAAATCTAGCGTATTATACATAAACAATATTTAACAGAATATAACACTTACCAACTTCCTTCACATGGAAGAAGCCCATATAAATCTAAGGCATCTTCGGTCAAAGTGCCTGTCTGGATTAAAATGTATTACAGAATAAAGCACATAACAAAAAAATAACTTCCATATAATGTGGATAAGAACCATTAATCAGAATTATAAAGCCCAGAAATGTGTGTAATATTACCATCAATTCAAACTTCACAAGGAAAATACATACAGGTTTCAATGAAAAGAAATAAATCTCAATACATTGTATTACAATGTTAAACTTACCTTATCAAAACAGACCAGATTTAGTTGTCCAGCCATATTAATTCTCTGAGGGCTAATACAAAATATACCCTTTTTCTTTAGCCTTGTTTGAGCATACAAAAGCCCCAATGTCAAAGCAGCAGGCAGGGCTGCATTCACTGCTGCCGTGATCATCAGCAATGTCATAAGCACCGTGTCATGTACACTGGCCTAAACAGTGGAGAAAAGAATAGCATGTCTTGAGGAAAATATGGGGAAACATTATACAACATAACTAAGCCAAGTTTTCTCACTGCGTGTCTGGATTATTTTAGTAATGCATAATTGTCTAAATAGAAATTATACATACTGGCAAATGTCTTACCCCATTGATTGAGTAAACAACTGCTGTGTAGGTAGCCGCGGCCAGGGCAATAAATACAAGTACAGCGAGAAATCGAAGTGCTTGTTTGTGTAGTTTGACGCTAATAGGCTTGTTGTACAGAATGGCCCTCACAAGGTCACCTTTTGCAGTATTAAATCCTAGACACAAAAAGAGATAGAGAAATTAGGAAACTGACATATTAAGATTAAATTGTCAGAACTCCCTTTTCCATGAATGAAACCCATTGTATGTATATCATATACCTGCCTACCAGGAGAATAGCATATAAATTTAAACAAAATACAGGTAGAATTGTTCTCATCTGGTGTCAAATGCTGTTTCTGTAGGAGCAACCATGCAAAGTCTTGTTCTTAAGACCTGCATGATTATTCCATGATAATTTTGTTCAGCTGCTACCCTTGGTGGTCGCAGCCCTAAAGTGAAATAAATAAGTGGGTTTTAGAAGAAGAAACCATTTGTTATGTTAGTGTTGATATCTTATGGCACAAATCTGAGCTTTCTGAATGTAAAATATCAAAATTTCAATCAAACAAATATTCCCCAATCCAACTCATAGGGTTGGGAATAGAAAACAAGACAAGCCATAGTAGCTAGCTTTAATAAACTGATTCAGTTATGCTAAAAGCTACTACAATACCCTTTTACTGTCAGTTCATAAAGGCACCTGTAATTAGAGGGTTTCATTTTATTATGAATGGTAGATTTTGATTTGACTGTATAAATATGGATTGAAACATTACCTGTTTGTAGCACAACTGCTTTGACCAGATCCTTGCCATGTGGCTTTGTCTGGATGAGTTGGGTTCCACAAAATAAGACATGTTTCTTATAGTCATCCCCACAGTGGATTTTCCATGGTACAGAGTTGTCTATGTGAGGTAGAGGGGTCTTTGTCACTGGAATACTCTCTCCTTAAAACCGCAATAATAAAAAGGGTAAAAATGTTCGTATTTCATTGTTTGAGATCCTGATGGTTGTATATAAAATGCTAATATACACGCTGCCAATGGTGGACATTCTGTAATCAGTCGTCATGGCTTAAGATATCACTGCTATGGTGATGACTCAGTCTTCTCAGTCAATCTTTCCTTTTTACCAGGAACTAAAGATCCAACATCTCTAATCAACAGATGCTTAGCACATCTGCCAAAATGGATGGAAACTACTGATCAGAGGAAAGATAACTTATACCAATACTAACCAAGTTTTGCCCCTAACCCCTTCTTCCCGCCCGCAACCACCCACCCTCAATTTCTATAGTCTCTCTTTCCTATTCCTCATCATTTTCCTACCTACCTAAGGGGGCATTTTCGGGGTTTAGGCACCTTTCCAGACCCACTGGGCATTCTGCATATGTATTACCCCTACCACAAATAAATTATATTTATTACACACACCCCTGTAAAGTGCATTGACTCCCACTGGGAGAAAATGTGTGCTCACTATATAACGCCACTACAGCAATTTAAAATTAAGAGTCAATAGTCATACCTGTTAACATGCCTTCATTTACAGTGCACCCTCCACTAATTAATATGGCATCACAGGGTAAGAAAAGCTTGTTTTGAGACAATACAATGACATCACCTGGGACCAGTGACTGTGATTCAACTTCTTTGATTTCTGTTCAAATTAAAACATAGGCTGTTATTTAGATGTTGAGGGTAAAAAAACCAAAAACTATATTGTGGTCCTGAAATATAATAACAAAAACAATTACCAAGCAACATGGAGGGTGATAGAAACTGAAGCCTCCAAAAGAACTCCAATTTTGGTTTAATTATGTAAATCTAAACTTCTAATGTACTAGTGTGCAAATGTTTCTGTGTAGTGGTTAGCCTTATATTTTGGGAAATCTTTATCAACTAAAATGCAAGATTAAGTTATGCAGCCTCTATATTATTTCTAAACAGGCCAATATATTATTTTGTGTCAAAACATGCCAAAGCATTAGCACGTTACCCAATAATATCCCATTAGTGTTACCTCCATTTTTTTGAAGCGTAGTAACCATAATACTGTTATAAGATTCAGCCATTTTATGTAATTTGATTGATTGCTGAAAAAAGGAAAGATAGAAATGTTATTTATGCCCAATAAAAACTATAATACGATAATTATAGAATTTAAATTTAAGAAGATTATACATCATCATACACACCACTCTCAGATTATATACAGTTGCAATTATGGACATCGCTGTCATCAGCAGAATAGCCATGGAGTATTCAAGATAGTTTGTTGCTATCCAAATAGATAAAGAGTAGGCTTGAAAAACATAAAATGGGTTGAAAATCTGGAAAACAAAAGCAATATCAGCAAGTAAATCCATCATAAAAGTTGCTTGCTTTTTTGTTTTTAGTCTGTTACACCGCTCTGTGTGTTGAAGCTTTTGGAGGGAGGGGCACAAGGGGACCCAACCACCCACAGATGGAATGAATGGTGATGGTAGTGGTGCTTGGCCAATACCATATACAAAATGGATTAGCATTAATCCACTCATTTTTATCCAAGCATTTCAGCTATACATTCTACCAAGTTCCTATTCATGTAAAATTTGCCCTTAGTTACTATATTAGTATGATTTTAGATTTGTCATTCTGAACGGCAACCACTTTAGAATGTGTTCTGTAAATGGCAGGGATCGACAGTGAAATCTCCTGGTAGGCTGTCTCACCTAGGGCCAAGCCAAGCAGAGGGGTGCACTGCACCCAGGTGCCACAAGGGCTGGTCTGCGTAGTCAAGATTCCCTGCTACTATTAATTACACAACACCTTTTTAACTGGTTATGGTGGAAATTATGAGACCAATGATCTCGTTAAATACTTTTCGGCAGTCTACTTTTCCCTGGAATAATATCATCTGTCATACATGTACTAGATCTAATGGTCCCCACTGCAGTCATGTTGCTATCTTGCAGTCTCTTTGCATTGCATTCCATAGTCAAGGACTGTTTCTATAAAATGGATGATTTCATTCCCTGATTTTGGATTGTCTTTCTACTGTATTTTTTGTTTTTTTTAGAGAGGCATTTCATATCCATGATATATATTTGACAGAGGGCAACAATTTATGGAAAGCCTATTGCCAAGAAATTGGTATTCACTAAAGTTTAATGGTTATACAGAATGCACAAACAAGACTTTGGAATGATATATTCACTGCCTGCAGATTAACTGGTACATCCACATTCCTCAGCCAACCTATGGATTTCCACCTTTGATATTGTCTGACCAGCTTTGTCCAGCTTCTATTCATGAGACTTCAAAAGCTTAATCACTTATTAGCATGGCTCACCATGAATAGCTTAAGACATGAATTTCCTGTTAGATGATTGCTTTTAAAAAGCAATGGCCTGTTCTCTGTTTCTAAGTTGGTTAACCCTGACACTGTCAGCCTTGCTGTCTGTTCTACCTAAAAACTTCATCCTGTGGTGCAACTAGGGATGGACTGGCCATAGGACATACACGGCAAAGGCTGGATGGACTTTATAGTTCATTTACTGCAATTAATAACTGTGGTGTTTGTGGTCTTAACTTTGGAGTGGAATGTTTAATACAGAAGGTAAAGTTGTTGCTGAATTATGCCTTGGATAATTAATGTTCAGAATAATATGATAATAATGCAATGTAATAATGTTCATTTGTGTAGAATTACTTTTTATTCCCAGATTAAAAACGTAACTGCTATGCTCAGTGTAACATGATCCAAGTTCCTGAGATTTAAGTCTAAATTCTATCCTCTCATAATCGTATTTGCAGAAAACAAATGCATTTATTGATCCACGCACACCTTGAAAATCCCCCTAGTGGTTTAAAATAAGTCACTTAGACCATCAAAAACTTCCTTCATACAAATATCCATCTTTGCCAACCACCCAGCGTTTACAACTTAATACTTAAAACATTACAGATATGCTTATTATATGTGTTATAAAAAGTATATTTAAAAAGAACAATTTACTAGTTATTCTGTCTGGAAATCTTAATGGGTTGAGTGACTTATGAGGTACTTTGCCCTAGGCAATTGCCAATATACAATAACCCAGTATGGGCATTACAGAGCTACATGGCATTTTCTCTCAGTTTTTAATTGGCTTGTCTTTTCTTATGTCAGCTTTATTTTATCCACCAGTCCCTCCTATCTACATTCTTTCTTTCCACTTTGACCATATATTTAACACTCCTGCCTACAGCCATCATAAGGCCTCCATCACATTTCTCCATTTAAAATGCTGCTGCTAGGCTTATCTCCCATAAATGACACTATTCTTCTGCTTCACATATTATGAAACATTGCACTGGTTCCCTATTACCTCATGAATTAAATGTAAACTCTACACATTGGTGCCCTCATCACAAAATACTCCCGTACACTCGTACACTCTTCCCATGGGCGAAAGCTCTCCTTGTCCCTCATCATGCTTCAGAATACCCCTGGAACTCACTTTCACCCTCCCTCTCAATATTCATAAAAACCTCAAAACCCACTTCAGAGAAGTGTACAAAATGTTCAGCTAGAACCTCTTATCTGCCACTACTACTACTACTCATACATTCGTTTATTGCGCAATATTTTCCTATTTCTCCAAACTGCATTGTAAGCAGGGCCCTGTTCACCTAATGTGTTTTTTCCTTGTTAGAATTATACAATACATAATAACTCCATCACCACGGCTGTAATATTTTTTTAATATGTCCCTATTCCTGTCAATTTTTTATTTATACAGCAATATTCTTTTGACTTTCAGTTTATTTTCAGGTGTAAAAGCTCACCTCCTTAAACAACAGTTTCCAAATGGGAATAATCTTCACTTCAATTTTGTTTAGACCACACATTTGTTTTCTGGGTAAAAAAACCATAGATACAATTAGTTTATCTATATACAGAAATTGATCGACTGCTTCCAAATGGAAAATCCAACCTTGTTAACAGCCACAGATGCAACATTAAAAATAAATAAACGCAAATTCTGTTTTCCTTCTTCTTACCTAAGGCTCTGCTCTTCGTTGGATAAGCCTGATCCATATTTGGTGTGAATATCTGAACAGGAGAGACCTTCATCCAGAATCCTTGAACAACATTACATGGTAATGAGCTTCTCAGAACTGATAGGATTAAACTACTTTTTTTGTTAAAAAACTACACACAAACATGGCTGTGCTACATGTGTGTTACATACCTCCCAACATTTCAAAATGTGAAAAAGGGGCACTTTTTGTTTTAAAAAATCTCGCGGAACTCACCGATACAAGCACCGGCTATTGCTGTAGAGCGCAGGGATGATGTCATATCCCCACACTCGGCACTATTTGCCTGCGCGTAGTGATTAGGGAGCAGTAAAGCAAGGTCTGAAGTGACAGGCCTCACGCTCCCTAACGTTGAGGCGACGAGAGAGAGATTGTGATCTCCCAACTAGTCTGCAGCTGCCGATTGGGGCATCTGTGCAACCCCCCCCCCCGCAGGTGCACCTGAGGGGAGTATCGCTCTCGCGTCACCCTTCCTCTGCCCCTGCAAAGCGGTACAGAGGCATGACAGAGAACGAAAGTCGGGACTGTCCTGCCTAAATCGGGACAGTTGGGGAGCATGAGTTGTTATACTAGGTCGGCTGCACAAAGGGTGTTGCTGTGAGCAGAGGATCGGGTGAGCCTTGCACAGGAGTGGGTTAGTTTTACTTTAAAGGCATATGCAGTGGGCATAACACAGCAGGTAAATGCATGGAACATCAGCACTGTCACTCCAAATCCAATGCTTTGGTACTTTAAAACAAAACAAAAATAAAAAATAACACTGCATTATACAATTCACTTACCCTATTTTCCTAAATCGGCTTTCTGAAGCATCCCAAACACAACGTATTTTCTGCACTTTTACACAGCGTATCTATAGTAATTATATTTATATCAATCATATTTGTGTACAGTATCATATAATGTTTACAGATTAATTGCAAATAACCATGACAAGAGAACTGACAAATATAATGAAAAAAACATCTAGAATGGCTAGTTAAATGTCATCCTTTCATTCAGTTTTCAATACTAAACAATAAATATATACTTGCCTTGCCTTTGGACTTCATTAAAGATTTACTTATAATGGAATTTTTATCAGCAATCACTTGATGGTCAGGCTTTGCTCCTTGTAAGGATGGATAAATAATGGATACATTCTTTTTAAAGTATTGTTTGTATTCATCCTGCAAATGCATAGACCACATAGAATAAGTACTCTGTTTGCTTAACCATGATTCTCTTTCAAGGACATATAGAAATTTCTTTTGAAACCGTCTTTAGATGTGTAGCTCCCAGATTATTTTTGGTAAACCTCTGAAACTTTTGAACTTTGGTGTTCAACACTTGATGACACTGGCTGGGTGGTCATGTGGCCAATAAATCCTATGGAAATACTCCAGAGCTGGAACACAGATGGAGAAGGACATGTTGCAGCAGTGACAACCAGATGGCAACCCTGCTGAACAGTCTCCTGGCTTTGGGGGGTAAATTAAATGCAAATCTGTCTTATTTCTGCCTTTTCCGAGTGTAATTTTATAAACCAATTTAGCTTCACGGCCTTCTTTTAAAAGGGGTAGCGGCCTCAGGTCCAGGCACACTGCAGGGGCCAACTGAAGCTGCTTTTGAAGCCCAATAGCTTCTGCCTCTTTTACTTCAAATTTTCACTTGGATGCCAGTATACTGGTTCACAATTTTATTCATTTTATTTTTTCTCTCACTTACCACTACACCCCTTTCATTATGGTATTGGCAAGGTTCCCTTAGCTTCTTACTAATACTCTACAATTTTCTCTCTTTCACCCTGTTGGTATCTGATGGTATCTAAGGGAAGCTGGCCAATAGGGTGAAAGATAAACAAATCTAATAGATCCCTCCTTTTATCCTATTGGCCTCCTACCCTGTTTTGATAATGTATCATTTCAGCACTTATCAGAAAACATTGAAGAACTTGAATCACAGTACAAAAAAGATTCAGTTTGACTGGGGAGATCAGTCTGTTTGCAAGGGAAATTCCAAATGATGCTGTTGAATTTGGGGCAGGAATTCCTCAGTACCAATACGGAGCGGGGGGGGGGGGGGATGTGTATTTCATGGCTTTGCGTTGTATGTCTTGACGTGCATGTCGCTTCCAATCAGCAATGCTTTTGTTGAGGGAATATTTTCTATGGTAATGAACATTAAAATAAAACAAAATCAACTTGGTTTGAAGATGTTGGAAGCCATTGTATTTATCAGAAGCTGCTTAGTGTTTAAAAAAATCTCTCAGAAACATGAATTCTGATGTTTTGTATGGTACCGTGTAAGCAAAAGTCATCTCACTCCTGATGTAACTAATAACTATATACGTGGAGCATATTGAGATATACCATAAAAGGTGTAAATTACCATGTTTTTATTGGGCCCAACACATCTGTCCACCAACTGGTACCCATCAGCCATCAGGGTGAAGCCTGAGAATGGGCCTGCAGGTGGTTTGGGACTGTGTTGGTCCAAGATAGACAGATCTTGGTGTGTCTAGTCAGTCACTGTATTACTTTATCTGCCGTTTATTCTTTAATACATTCTCATTTTGTTTTACTGTTATTACTGTATGTTATCATTATGTTCCTGTCTAGGAATAGTACATTTAAGTAGAATGTTTGGCTAGGATTTTACTACGAAAGTAGTCCCCAAACTAGTTCAATTGACCAAAATACCAAAAAAAGATAGTACTGTATTAAATGAATTTGAAAAACCCAACAGGCATAGGGTTTTTTGGAAGTTACAGGGCACAAAATGTTACATGCCTGCTCCCTTTTCCAAGCTATGTCTCATCTGGGACTGTTTAGTAGCTCACCAACTGAAAACACCACCACAAAGTATATATTTTTGGGGAGAAGACAACCTTGGGTCTTTCACTAGAAGGATTTGGACACTTATGCAATCAGTTGGTCACAATTCCTTGGCAAAAAGGTGCCGTAACATTAATTTTCCATTTTAGTATTGTTTGTACAGATTACATGCAACTGCTAAGAAACCCACCAAATGTATTCAGCTCTATTCCAGATTACAAAAATAGGAGAGATGCAAATCATGAAGAGGGAAGTTAGGAGAACAGAACAAAATATGTATTTCTAATCCAGGGAACATTGACAATTTAGAAATATGTTACACAGTTACTAATCACTTACTGTGGTCCGGAACAGTATAACATCAGCTTTATCCAAACTGCATGGGGTACATTTGCACCATACACTTATCTCTGGCTTCCAATAGAAAAGGAGTGGAAGAAACCCAAGAGAAAAGATATACCCAATAATACACAAGATCTGTCGCCATCTCTCTGTTCTGTATCCAGTGACATCCTGTGAAACCAAAGAAAAAGAATGGATTCAAGTTATGACCCAAAAACTAATGACATAGTAAGTACCATAAGAAACCTATTTTAAATTCGGGTTTATTCAATAAAGCAGGAAACATTCATAAAAAAAACAAAAAAAAAAAAACTTAACTATACATTATTTAGGGCCAGCTCTTTTAAGTTCAGGCCCCCATTGTCTGTAGTTAAGCAAACTAAAATATTTCTTAACCCACCTGCGGCTGTCAGCGTAATGATTTTGTAGCACAGGCTTATATGAATTATAATGTGTGGAACATTTGGTCTGACCAAGGTCATGTAAGGTGGCATTGTTTGTGGCTGAAATATAACAGTGTCATGTTTTAAACATACCTGGGAACTTTCCGAGTATAGCCCAGAAACTCAAGGTGCATTGTCACTTCTTGGTGTGCTGGTGTTTTAGTTCTTACTATACTAGGATTTTTGGGACGATTGAATATTTTTGTAATAACTATTTTTACATGTAACATTAATTTTTATTAGTTTTACGAATCACATTATGATTAGAAAGCTGGGCTCCATTGACTTCCACAGTTGAATGCAGGACCTCTATTCAACCTGCAGGTCTGGAAAGCCCCTTGTGGAAACTTGTTTTTATTTTGTCTAGCGGGTGTTGGCATCTTGCTAGAGGCAAAAATCGCAGTGGCGCTTGTGTCCTCTGTCCGGAACAGTGTTTCCTTGGGTGTTTTTTTGGGGGTCACAGAATTCCTCGATATCAACGATCACCTTCCAAGTATTTTCAAAGAAGGCATCTGCCACCTTATTATATATGGCACGTGTGGACACTACAGAGAGGGGCCACACAAGGCCCCTGCTGCAGTGTTTCATCACTGACAAATTATATCAACAGTTTATGTGACCTTTGAATGCTTTCTATGCTTATTTAATGCCATGACATTAACGTTTTTCTGTGACGTTCCTGGCACATCATTGGTCGTTAACGGGTTAAGCCATCTGGGAGAAGGCAGTATTCACGTGGAGCAATGTTACAGTTAAAGTCCCTGACAGTGCCAGTAAAGAAGAATGCATATCAAAATGTTGTTACTTTAATCTAAATCAATGAGAGGGCTTTCCATGAATGGTAGTCTACACAAACCCCTGCCCACAGCGTTCACCACGTCAGCACTGAAGTTGAATGGAGGTAATTGTATCACATGCATGGAGAGGGGTTTGGCCAATTCAGATTGTGTGCATTACAGTTCATATGATGGCTTGAGTGTGCTTTTAAAGGGAATGCAGGAAAGTCATCCTTGCCTCTTTTATAGTAGGATATGTTGCAACAAACCATAATGCACCATCAGCACTGCAGTGACCCCAACCTCTGCCCTCTGGCTCGGTTTCTCTTCAGTGCTGAAGTGCAAAAACCGCCATATGCGTGTGTGGCTAACCTGTTTTAGTGTTGCAATGCAAAGTGCAGTTAACCTCTTCAATGTTGGAGGTGCAACATTGCAGGTCTGTAGTTCTCCTGAAAAGCCTTGCATATCTTTATGGCATAAAATTCCACCTTTACTAGTTTTTGCAAATTATTTAAAGCATGTTTAAGTTAATTGAATTTTTTTTCCAAATCATATTCTGTTGCATTTACAATATTGTATTACATAGTACTGTATACCATGTAGCCAAGTCATACCACCTCTTTTTATCAAGGATTAACTCAGTACACGATTTCATAAGGACAGCTAATGAATCATCATTGATGAAGTCACTGAATGAACTCAATATGCCAATATGCTGGTTTTACTTATAAACTCAGATTTTTTTGTCAACATAACTCAATGCCAGTGAACAAAGATTAACCAAGCATTTCTATTTTAATTTAAAATTTGAATGTTTAAAAGCTGCTTGTACCAAAGGTGCCAATTATAATTCCGATTTTATTGATCTGGAATTTTTATTTTCAGGGACTGATTAATCTTTTGATACTTGTGGGTTGTATGGAACTATATGGGTTATATGAAATCTGATATCTTAAAGGAAAATTATCTAAAAGGCAATACTTTTTTACAAGGCATTGATATAGACTCTGTACAGCCTCATCAACAAGCTGATTTTAGAACATTTCATTAAACATTTGGAAAGGAAAACTGCATCTCTCGGTTATTCTACTGTATACCTCAATGTATTAAACAGATGTCAGGCATAAGTTAATAAAAGTTAATACACTTTACGTTTTCTGGACTGTGTTACACTGCTTTCCGTCTGCTGCAGAATGATACCATTGATAAAGCAAGCTTTTCAAAAGCCTGCTTATTCTTACAGTAGGAGTTATGCATTGTTTGCGAAAAAAACAAACAAAAAAAACCCCACACACGCTGAAGGCAATTTGTGAAATTGTGGTTACTTTATTTTACCCTATTTAAATGGATATAGTTTAATTTATTTAAACAGAAAGCAGAATAGTAACATCAATTCATATTGTGACATATGAAAAAAACCTAGCTGTTAGGATTAAACTGGTAATCATTAAATCTCTTCTAGATTTACAGGATTGTCATAAACAAAATATTTGTTTTCTGTTAAGATTTCCCTAGGAGAACACTATGCTGTTCTTAAATTTCTCCTAAAGCGGATTAATATTGTTTAGTATGTAAAGTATTAAATGCATGATATCACATCTGTAACTCTTTCACTGCCAGAGTGTCACTGGGGCTTATTGACTAAAGAGAGAGCTTGCAGTGGTTTCGTCTTTCTAGTGTCACTATCCATTATGAAAGGCCAACACCGACAGGTTTCTCCAGCTTATTCACTCAATGCATAATGAATTGGGTGAATACACTTTTTAAACCATGCATTATACAGGGTCAGCCAAGCAGACACTCACTGGCCTAGACCCTTCATAATGAATAGTGAAGTCAGTTATTTAAAGCCCCAAATCTCACCTTAGTGAATACAATCAGATGTCACAAACAACAGTTTAATGACTAGCAATGCAGTAACACAGTAAATATAGCCTGATTTTTTTTGCACAGTTTCATTCAATTAATATCCAAAAAAAAAAACTTTTCATTGATTACATGGAGTGATAAAACTGGAAATAATTAAATTTGGTTAAATTACTCACCATTTCATTATCCTCTCCTTGGTTGAGTAAAGCATATTTTTGTTCCATTTTGCTCTAAGCTCAAAGCCTCAGTAAACCAGCATGAGAAATGTATTATGACTTCATAATCTTTCCTGACTAGCAACTTGTTTCCGCTCAGCCACTTTTATTTCAGCTAAGCACAACCCTCTCATTTGCCTAATGATTCTGATGGGGAAGAATTCCTGCCTGTTGGTCAGATTCCAGATTATACAAAAAAAGTTTTGTTTTTTTTTTCATTTTCTCATGATATCATTTGCCCAGGTGAAGCCAAGGTCTTTGTCTCCCAGAGACAAGGTTAAATGTGTTCATTGGGCATATCTGTGAAGGCAGGGGTCTCTCCCAGCTGTTAAGAATATACCATAGAATCTTCACATTCATTAGGGTGTGCCTCCTTTCTTGTATTTTTTTTTTGTGTATATTTGCAGGTTTAACCCCACACCTTGGGGTTAAACAGGTGCCTCATTAAAAGTGCCCAGAGCAGGCTTTACATTTCAAAAGTTCTCGTGCGTTAGGGCAGCGCAGTCCCACTCATTCAGTTCCATGATAAGCAATAAATACCAATGTTAGGGTTAGGTAGGACTAGTCAAAATTGGGTTACTTTGAAGTAGTGGCTGGTTAAACAATATATGGCCATATAGATTGATGGAATCTCCAATATTCATGCCTCAGGTGCTTTTAATTAGTGGAGTGTGCATTGATTCCTTGCTTTTTTGTGACCAACAATATGTCAGCAACTGGCTCACAGCCTATTGCAAGTGAAAATGTTTGATTAATAATATTTTGTTCTAAAATGTGTCTGCTTACATGGGTGTCCACAATATTCTTTTCACAGAGGGGAAAAATGCCCCCCTAGCCCAATCTGTAGTTACTAGCTACTATTTCCATAATACACTAGCAGTGTTGCTGCTCAGTATCATAGGAGTTGCAGTCAAGAAAAGCGAATGTTATGTAGCATAGCTCTGTGATGCACAGCAAACATTACATGGTAGTTTTGCAGCAGCAATTGGCACTCAAAATGCTCTTATTACATTGCTCATGTTGTTTGGCCAACAAAATGGATGGCTGGGAATCATGAGATTTGCATTCCACAGTAGTGTCAAGTACTAATCCATAATGTTATCAAAGCTAACCCTTGGCACTTCAGCTGAGTACTCACTTTCCTATGATGCTTAACATGAGAGTCATGGAAAATGTAATCTCATTATTATTATTATTATTATTATTATCATCTTTTATTTATATAGCACCAACAGTTTATGCATGCAATACATGTTTGAAATAAACTACCTTGTGCCTGCAACATCCAAACTGTGTCTCTGCCCAGGTGGGAAATCTGTGCCTGTAAAGGAGCAGGGGCCAGAGTGAAGGGGATGAGACCAACCAGAGGAAGGAGCACTCTCCCCATCCCACAAAAAAGAAAGGAAAAAAATCTTGTAACAAACAACTAGTTTTAATTAAAGATTATTTATGTGCAAGTGCAAACAAGTACAATAATATATAACTGTAAACACTGGTAAAAACATCTTTGTAACAATTTTTTTTTTTAAATATTGAAAAAATTGGACCCCCGAAAGCATTTCCTTGGGCCACGCTCCATGCTCCCTAGCATGCAATCACTCCCTCCACTCCCGCAGCAAAAAAAAAATATTTGCCACACTGACTGCAGATTAGGGGTTGACTGTGAGAGTCAGTGCAGTCTTCCCTCTTTCTGACCCTACCGTGACTTTGAGTGGTCCTATCCCTTATAACCATCCCCAGAGTGCCCTCATTCACGTAATAATATGTACTCATCTCTTTGAAGTAAAGACTGGGATTGAAATATGATTTCAAAATAACAACTGAATTTGCAGTTTCTTTAATATTAGCCCCTGCTGCCAATATATATTAATATTAGACCCTGCTGCCGATATATATAT
>VKOC01006625.1:0-28468 GCA_009364415.1 Spea multiplicata
TATTTATAAGTCTTTTATGTGGGACAGTGTCAAAGGCCTTACTGAAATCCAGATACGCAATGTCTACTGCACCACCTTGATCAATTACTTTAGTCACCCAATCAAAAACATCAATAAGATTAGTTTGGCAAGATCTTCCTGAGGAAAATCCATGTTTTTCATCTTGAAACCCATGTGAATTTAGATGTTCAACTATTCTATCCTTTAACATAGTTTCCATTCACTCCCCCACTACAGATGTAAATCCTTCTGGAGATAAGTGTATAACAGGGTTCTATGGCCCAAAAAGCCATAACATGTAAAAAAAAACCAATGTGTTCATGAATGAAACAAAAACAAAATAGATGATTCTCCTAAATACCTTACATAAATAGCTATCAACAGGTCACAAAAAGTCACATTAAAAAAAAAAGCTGGGGTAAAGCCCGGCCCTAATCACATCTCCAAACACCCTCTTAAACTAAACTGCCCCTCTTTGGACATTTGATGAGAAATGTGAGTGTCAATCATTATTTATTTGTTACTGGAACGATGAAGGAAATGCATTTCTATTCATTTCCCATTGCAGTCAAAGCATTGCAACTTTGTGATTGAGCTCATCACTGCCTTCCTTGATGTAGTAGCTTATTTTTAGGACATCTGGCTGATTGAGTTCATTCATTGATCCTGAGATACTAGAAAGAAGGAAGGAAGGAGGACCTTTGATGTGTTTCACAGAAAACTCTATTTAGAGCAAAAAATATCACCATTTATGGTTTAGGAACAGAATCTGACAGCAGATAAGAACTATTTGGCCCATTTAGTCTCTCTTATTCACTTATAAAAAAAACCCCTCAAATCTTAGTCAATCCTTGGTCTCGTCTAACATTGAGGATAGTCCTATGCTGCCTCATGCATGTTCAAATTCCCTCATTTCATAAGATACACAGCTATTTTTATCTAGATCAGAATTTAAAAACAGACTTGCTGTTCATATCTTTTGCCTTTTACATGGTGTGTGAAATATATCTTGCGCTTTCTACAAACAGCATTGTAATGATAGTAGATATGATGATGGTAAAAACACCAATAAACAGCCTCTAGTAGCAAGACAACATCACACAGCAAAGACGATTTCTGCTTTCATGATGAAGCAGCAACATGGCTTTTCCTTGTGGGTCATGTCTCGAATCTTGCTGCCTACAGTTACTTAGCCTGTTGACACTGCTGGTCCTATTGCCAATACTGGTCAACTTAAGTGTATGATTGCTAAGTGTACAAGAAGAAAAAAAGCGCTACAGTAATGCACTGAAGCCAGATTATAGCCTTCAATTGGTGATAAAGAGAAGGTGTTACATTCACAGATTTTTACCTATACCTGTCCAGGTGTTCTCTCCCCTTCTCTTCAAATTATCTGTAAGAAAGCTAGATGAATGAATCATAATCGATCAAAGAGGAAGCAATAAAGTAAAGAAAACAATAATCCTGCAGATGCTGGGGACAAGATGTAAGGATAGTTGGCCCCATGAGTTTCTTTAAAACACTGAAATCTATAATGTTGGATCTGGGAAAAGCACAATATTTAATTAAAGGCTCAATAAAAAATACAAAGCAGGAAAGAGTAGCTGTGACACCAAAATGTTTTATTTACAGCATTTGTGATGTCATATTTCTTGTCAAGAAGCTCATTATGATCTTCTTCCTTACTAGTCTAGACCTTTTTTGTGTGTTGTAGATGGCAAGCACCGAAATGTAAATTGGATATATTATCTCATTTCATCCAGGTTGTATGCACGTGATGGAACCTTTGTACAATCTACACCATTACAACTGTTCAACACTGTTAAACTATGAACGTCTCCGTTCCAAGTCAACATTACTTGGCTTAGCTATATAAAAAAATGTGCAAAATGCCTATTACTGAACCATTAAATACAGAAGATAAATACTTCTTTATGCTATACCATTAGCTTAAGGTAAACGAATGCCCATGTAAAAACAAAGGAAAAGATAATTCATGTAAAATTTTACTTAAGAAACGTGAGAGTGAATTTGTGGCAATATCTCATATCTCATATGAATATGCTGAAAATTGCCATAAGCAAACATAATGGATTAGACCGACACTGTCCCTACAGCAATGCCTGCGAAATTTGTTTACCACGTGTTAAGCGAGACATTCTTCTGCACAGGAAAATAAAATAAATTGTGGTAATCCATCCTCAATGTGGCCTGGGGTGGGATTACTATATTGACATTAATAGATACGAGGGATAATGTTCTTCTTGCCACCACTGATATTGCTCATGCTGATGGCAAAACACAAAAAAAAAGAATCTCAACAGGACTCAACAATAAATCTGATTATATGCTCTGCTGATGTTCTATTCCATTTGTTTCTTGCATATTTTCTTTTCATTGTATGTCTATCTTTCTTCAACAGAAACTGTAACAAGAAGGATGACAGAAAGAGCTACCAGCAAGCCAAAGGACGTACCCCAAAAAAGACACCGGCTTCTACACTAGAGTTATCAAGCTATTCCTTATGGTTTAACATTTGTAAGTGTCTGTGAACTATCTTAATATCATAATAAATTTAATTTTCCACTTGATTATCATGGATTAATTCACTCAATGAATGATGGCTAGCAAAGGGGATTTTACATATTTATTTACAGCTCTGCAGGGCTTAAGCTCATAGAGGGGGTGTCCATGAGAAATAGGACAGCCACCAAAATACATGGCTGTGAGTAAGAGCACCCTGGGATTTGCTCAGAGTAATAATGATCCCAGGCATTCTGGGTCACCCCGGCAGAACCGGCATATACAGTAATGTTCTTTTACTGCTGGTCCAAACAGCTTACTAAGGTTTATGTTTAGAAAAAAACCAAAACTTAAACTCATTCTAAAAGTTTCTGTTTGCTTTGTATCAAAAGTTAACCTAGGTGGTGTATTCAAAAACTTTCTGTTGGTGTACATCTCTGCAAGTTGCGCAAACTCCGGTAACCTGGTGTTTGTGTGTGCCCTTTTCAGATTTAATGGACACCTCTAGATAAAAAGTTTCATGTTCAGGGTATTTTCGTGAATACCGCACCTAACATCACTCTGCGACACAATATATTCATGAATGGTGAGCATGTTAAGCATTTTTCAAGTTTACTTAAGTATCATAGGCATGGAAATGTACAGTATCTACTAAATAGTACAGCAATATAAAAATAGACTGTCAACAGAATCCATAAAGTTAAAATATATGCACTGCTGCCACCATAAGTAAAATATATTAAAATGTAAATAAGGTATATATTTTTTTAATTTTAAGCATAAAAGATAGCAACACGTATGTGTAAGATTTGTAGTTTCTATGCATACTCCATAACCATAATTAGTTACGTGCCATATGGGTAAACCCCCAATAACTAAACACTGTTATTTTACCATTCTGGGAAATGCTCAAGTTAGGAAAGTGGAAGATCGCTTTTAGTGAAATGCGGCTAAAATTAACCTATAAAAGTAAGAAGAAGTGGCATGTGCAATTTGGAAACTACATGCTTGACCTTTACTAAATGTTCCACAATATCTTATATATAGATCGGTTTCAATGTCTAGTCATTAAAACAAATCTTGCCAAGCCAAGAAAATGAGTCCCGATATTGTATTTCGGTGAAAGAGATCACATTTTCTCATCAATTGTTTTGCGACGCATTGCATTAAAAAGTTTTGAAATACTTTTGATTTGTTCAGTGTGCTACTATTATTTGGTACAATGCGGTAATGCTAAGGTCACAGTAATTACCATCAAGACCTGTCATCGTGCCTCTTTCTTTCAGTGTCCAGAAAATATCAAAAAGACTTGACCTTTGAGAGCAAGTAAAGAAATCTGTCTGTTTTCTAAAGAGTAGACAGAAGCCTTATGGGAATAAAGCAATTTCGTTGGTACTTGGTAAGTATTTTAATTCAGTCTGATGTTGGCACTCGATTTAACTTTTTTTTTTTCCTTTCTCTTTTCCCCTGCACAATCGTGACCTAGAAAAATGAAGTCATAAACTGCCAACAGCTAGCACACCTTGCGGATCTGAAAAGTTTATTGGCCATTTAAACCATCTGTAAAACTAACACATGGTCTGGAATAATGGCCATTTACTGATAGCATCCAAGGAATTTCCCATAAGGCATGGCAGACATCTTCCTTTCAGGAAGAAGCTGGAGGTCAGTGGATCAGGGTAAAATCTTAGTCAACTAGGCAGCAGGTGCCACCTTTGCATTTTGGTAGTTATATTGTTGTAGTTATATGTTCCATCATTGCATTATCCAACATTGCATTTTTTCATGGCATTGAGTAGACATATTATAATTATTCTAAATTAGAATATTTTGTAATGAAACAAAGAGTCATTGAAAGCAGCACAATCTGGATTAGTTATCTCTGGTGAAAGAAAAGCCAACTTAAATCTTGAACAAAAGTAATTGAAATACACCGATCAGCCATAACATTATGACCACTGACATGTGAAGGGAATAGCACTGATAATCTTGTTATGGCACCATGGTCAGTGGGTGGGATATATTAGGCAGCAGGTGAACATTTTGTCCTTAAAGTTGATGTGTTAGAAGCAGGAAAATGTGGCAATTGTCAGGATCTGAGCGACTTTGACAAGGCAAATTGTGATGGCTGGACGACTGGGTCAGAGCATCTCCAAAACGACAGCCCTTGTGGGGTCTGCAGCGGTCAGTACCTATCAAAAGCAGAGAACCAGCAGCAGGGTCATTGGCGGCCAAGGGTCACAGATGAACGTGGGGGGGGGGCCTGGCCCATGTGGTCAAATCCAAAAGACAAGCTACTGTAGCTCAAACTGCTGAAAAAGTTAATGCTGCTTCTGATAGAAAGTGTCACGTCTACCATAAACCATGCAGGAGAGCAAAACCAAACGCAGAGTCTGACGAGCCAGGGGTCAAACACAGGACCGGGAAGTCCCAGGCAGAAAAGGGTCGAATCCAAAGTGGGTAGTCAGACGATCTAGGTCATACACGTAGAGGAACGAACACAGCCAAATCACAGATCAGAGGGTAGTCAGGACAAGCCAAGGTCAAATTCACAATAGAACGCAACGGAACAGGATAACTGCAAAAGACCACACCAGGAAACAGGGCTTCTGGGTTTTTAAATTTGGTGCCGGTAGCCACCACGCCCCCAACGCTGACATCACGCGCGCCCCCTACCTGCCAGAAAGCAGCAGCTGCTGCTGCTGCTAAAGTTAGTGGCAGTAGCGCGTGTGTCCAGCAGGGGGAGCACAACCGCCATGCCGAGCACCCAGCCGACGCTTCCTCCTGACCTCAACACGAGGTAAGTGTAGCGGCGAACCGGGAGCAGGACGACTGGGACAGCGGATTTGTGGGAGCAGGTGACAGAAAGGTGTCAGAACACACAGTGCATCTCAGTTTGTTGCAAATGGGGCTGGGTACGTGAGCAAAAGAACTGGGCCATCGTGCAGTGGAAGAAGGTGGCCTAATGAATAACGTTTTCTTTTACATAATGTGGATGGCCAAGTGTGTATGCATTGCTTACCTGGAGAACACATGGCACCAAAATGCATCCATGGAGGCCCCGTCTGGCAACTAACAGGACTTAAATGAACTGCTACTAACTTCTTGGTGTCATACCTGAGCACACCTTCAGAGGTCCAGTGGAGTCCATGCCTCGAGGGTTCAGGGCTGTTTTGGCATAAAAAGGGGGACCTACACAATATTAGGCAGGTGGTCATAATGTTATGGTTGATCAGTATATTTCTCTGGTGCAATTTGTGCATGAACACAGTAGAGTATGCAATCGCCATGGTAATGAGCCCATGATGTCTAGAGAGCATAAAACAGAGAAGCAAGTGAGTAAGGTATTAGGGGAACTGGTTATGGTGCAGGTTACACTACACTGTTTTTGCTCTATGTTACAGAGCCTTTTCTTCTGTGTGTATGACAACTAGGTATGCACGTAATATATATTGTGCATGCCAGATAACGGTTATCTCAATTATATTAAAGAGGGGGGGGAAGGCAAGTGAGGTACAAAAACATAAAAATGGATGGTTGAAAAAAGCTCTCTGCAATTTCTATGGGTGACCCTTTACCAATTTTCATAACACTAGTTACAACTGAAACACTAACATTTCCTTCCATACGATATTTTATTGTAAAACACTGTGGAACAAAGTTTTCGCATACGTTTTGCATTGTTAAAAATGTATTACAAAACAAAAAATTAAATTATATTGATTGTATAAGCATCCACCTCACCGTGGAAGCACCTTGCACAGCAATCACAGCTAAGCATTTTGGGGTATGTCCCAACTTCGCACACAGATTTTACCCTATTCTGTTTAGCTGATTTGTTCCATGTTGTTCAGGCTGGCTGGATGGTGCCTGTAGAATTTTCAAAATTCTGGACTGGCTCTCCTGTCGGGTTTCCCTGTAATTTGTTCTGTTCTTTCCGTAAGTTTTTATTTCATGCTGTCAATCAGCGGAGCAAAATTTCAGATTGAGGAGTGTGTGGGAATCTTTAGCTCCGCAGCCAGGGGGATAATTAGAAACCACAGGGCCCTGGAGCAAGAAACTACCCCCACCCAACTTCACCAAGCAACATCTACCACAGTGCCACCTTTGCCCTAAGCAGGTTGTGACCACCATCTTTGCCCCTAACAGATTGGGTGCCTTTGCCACCAAGCAGATCAGTGCCATGCTAACCCTGACAGCGCCCCCAACAGCTTATCTATGCCATAATTGCCCGCAAACAATTTGTAAGTGCCTTCTTTGTGCCTTGCCCCTCTTCCAACATATACTCTTACACACATATGTAAACACACACAATTGCACACACTTACTCATACTCACTAACACATACTCCATCTCACCGCACATATACATCCATGCTCATACACATACATACATACTACATCCCCGCTTACCTCTCCAGCAGCCTCCTGTCCGGTTGTGCCGATACATTCCTGTCTCCCTGTGCTTGTTGAAAGTTGTTTAGAAAGGGCCCTCCCGACCTGGAAACGAGCAGTCCAGTTTGGAATGGTCCTTTCTAAGCAATTTTGAACCGACACGAGATGACAGGAAAAAGGGGTTGCCCCGTCGCAATCGGGACCACCGTAGTTACACCACTGTCTGCAGTTTCTCCCTCAGTTAAGTACTTTTTTCTGAACAAAAATGTACAAGTAAGGACTTGCAAAGTACCTTCATATGGCGTGATTGTTTAGGGGGCTCCCTGGGACACTCTTGCTTTAAGGATCCACGCAACCGAATTACATGCCTAAATGTATCATGTAAAGTATCAGTGAACAGAAGGTCAGGGTAAACTGCAGTGTAAAGGAGACAGCTAACAGCATTAGTATGGTACACATAAGCGTAAACTCAGAGGTCTACATTTTATATTCCAAGTTAAAATGACTATTTTGCTATGTTGCTATTATTTAATAGACCTAGAAGTAGTAGCATTCAATTCTGCTATTGCTTCCCACAGAATGCAGTTTTATGCCAGGATGCCTAGAGACGAACATTAGCATCAAGATGCAAAAGGCAGCATGTATTTTGCAAGTTCAGAGACAATATAAAATTTGAGCTGACAGTTTTGCCAAATCACAGTTTATATTCGAAACTCTAAGTGCATGCTGTCTTCTGCTACTAGGAAAAGAACAGACTTAAAGAAAACTGAATTTCATTTAAAAAAAAAAACCCTTACTCTTAACAAGAAAACAAACCCTGGGAGAAAAACCAGCCACGGAAAAAAGAAATGGAAACGTTTACATATGATTTGTTGAAGTTCAGCTTAGCGATCAGGTAGACTTAAAGCAAAACTAGACAAACTAAATGAATTATGAGAAAGGATCTGGAATGTTAAAGAATATGCTCTGGTTGGTTCACGGATAGAGTAAACTCTCCCTTCCGTGGCATTAGTGTATCTGTATATAAACTATTTTTCTAGGACAAGAGGAAAAAAAAAGTCTCAAACACTAAATGAAAACAATGCTGAACAAAAAATATCTATTTATATAATCTTAAGTATTTAATTACTGCCAAGTAACATGCGTAAATCTGCATCCTATGTGTGAATTCATGGGAACAGCCAACTAAATGTCTGTTCTTAGGCTGTGTATGATTATTCATTATTATCTTTTATTTGTATAGCATTTGTATTTGTATTATACACAGCACTTTTTACGGTACATACATTGGGTAGACTAAGACAAATCGGTACATTAGGTAGTGACTTTAATACAAGCACGAGGATAATGTAATATAACCTACAGTTGCTTGGTCCAAGCAAGCTTTGTAGGGGTAGGGAAAGGTTAAGCAAGAGAACTTCAACACAGAAAAATGATTAGTTAACGCTAGATGTCCTACACTGCAACACAGATCGCAGCATCCATTTTAAACTTCTTTCTTTATTATAATGTTAACTTTGTACTAAATGTCTCCAAAATGTCACTGACAAAGTACGGCCTTTGGCTTGTTTCAATAAATTAAAATAGTTAAATATATTTAAATAAATAAAGCGTATAATTGAGACAGCCACAGTTCTTTTTTAAAGGTACTGTTCCACCTACTCTACTGAATTTAACACTTTTAAGAAGTGCACCAATACAACCTCATTTTTAGTACTGTTGATGGGACAGATAGGAAGCTTTTATAGTTTCTATGATAACCTAAAAATGTCATTTTCACAATGATAATAATATGACCGATTGGCTACAATTCATTTGTTGAACATATTAGTGCAATTAATTTCCAGAATTATCAGTTAGTGCAGTAATGGAAGAATAGTGCAGCGTTTTCACCTTTCAGAAAAAAAAAATTATACACACAAGCATACACTCAAATTTATATATATATATATACACACACACACACACACACACACACACACACACTTGCATACATCTCCAATCACAACAGAGCAAGACATAGCTATATATGATTCTGTTGGGGATAAATGCAGCAAGTTGAAGAAAAAAATTTGAGTACTCTCAGTTGCACTTGGAGTAGTGCAAATTATAAAGCAATGTGCTGCTATAAGCAAATGATGTGGTTGCTCCAAATTCACACCAATATCCAGAGGGAGTGCTGAGCATCGGGTTATGACATCATATCCCAATGCTCAGCATCAATAGCCGCCACGCTTTGGGATGGAGCACTGAATCAGAGACCTGTAGGAACAGACCTTGCGCTCCCTTTTATTTTGGGTTGATTTAAAAAATTAACCTGTCAGCCGACAATCTGGCTGTGCGCCAGAACAAAGAACTTGGCATGCCATAGGGGAACAAAAAGCCACACAAATCACATCTGCTCTGCGAAAACAAGGATTACAATTACAGAAAAAAGCTTTAATACACATACCGCAATGTGAAAACTATGCTCAATAAATTTGTTTGAGATATTAAGTGTCGGCTTCATCACACAGAGCATTTAGATGTGTGCTTGTTAACATTTACATCACATTTATTTATATACTGAAACAATAGTTTTAAATTGGTTTGTAGAAACATTTGCTATGTTCATGACTAAGATGAATCACAAATACCTGGGAACACTGACTGCTAAGTAATTTAGAGTCTCCTTTTTTTAACTCAAAATATGCTCCTGGGAAGACAAACTCTTCTAAGGCACGGGGTGAGAGTGACTAAGGCAAATGATGTAGAAGAATGAGCTAATCTTGATGTCATAAATTACCTGGAGCTGCCAAACTGCTCTGCTGCCTGACAATAAAACACTTTTCAGCATAAATTCTGGTGTATATTAATTGGAACATGCCCCACCAACAAAGAAGGTATATTAAAGCACTTTGTAAGTAACTTAATATGCATTCTTTAGCTGAAAAAAAATGCACTTACTTTAAGAGAAGCTGGAGCTCCAGACTTGCAAGTACACTGTGCATGCAGGAGATGTAGTCAGCTGAAAGCATCTCCTGCAAGCCAAGGATCTGGGGGCAGGGAAACTTCAAATGCATGGGGGAATTCTGACGCATGCCTCCGTGCATTTGCCAATCGGAAACATACTAAACACGCAGATGTCAAATGCGCTACATATGAGGGCTGGAGTGCCACTGACAGCCCCACTATAGAACTGTGTGTATAAATCTCCATCATGATTCTGGCCACAAATTGGCTGCGGAAAGTAGCGCTGGAGGTAGCTGGAGTTAATTATATCCCAGGAGATGCGTTTGGGCCAAATACATCTCCTGTGCGGAAAATAGCTGGGGGTAGGGAAAGGAGCAAATCCATATGGAGGATTCTGCAGAATCCCCCAATGCATTTGCAAAGGAAACACCAATAAAATGTAAAGGGACCACACAGCTATTCTATGCATATGCAGTACATTTGATGGCTGGAATGTCCCCTTAAGTATCTTTAAGAAAGTAGTTCTATTGGCAAATCGGCTGCACTTAGATATTCAACATATGTTTTCCTCAGATCGGAATATACCGAAATCAGTTTACAGCTCAGAAAGAAGCTCTATAGGTTATCTGGGGAATCAACGCGGTCTATTCGCAAAAAGGACCTTTGGAGGACATTTGTGGCTCCTTGACTTCATTATACATTATGAGTATCCAATTTCAGTAAGCGTCTGCTGCATGAAGAATTTAGCAGGCCCTGTATAATGTATAGTTAAACCTGTGAGTTTACTTCAATCTATTCACTCATTGACCTATGCATTATGCAGCCCTTCTTGCTAGAGAAACCTGACAGTGTTGGTCCTTCATGATATATAGTAAAATATATTAGGTAAAATAGCTATGAAAACAAACAAAAACTTATCTGCATAGGTAAATAACCCATTCCACCATACTGAAAGGTAAACCTTTAAAGAAACATTAAAGTTGTTTTTTCTTTCTTAAATTAAAAGTTTAGCCTTGTTATTTCTTTAGCATGTTTGATTCCAAGGAAAATCATTTTCTTCCCTCTCCCAGCAGAACGATTGCATATTAAATGGCATTAAACTCTGTTAATGGGTAAAGCCTCGTCTTATGTTCACGATTAAACACGGAAGCTTCCTTGTCCGTTTCTAAAACTATATGTCATGTCTCATGGTTTATTTTGTATTTTGATTTATATGCTGTTTGCTACTGGCTAGTATGTTATTTGTCCCTGCTGGGCTCCCTTAGTCAGGTTGTATTCAGCTAACCCCTCCCCTTTCCGGTAGATTCTGTGCTGTTAACTATACTGTCTGGTAGCAGCCATTTTTGATGTGATTTGTTAGCAAGAACTACTGTCTTTTCACCTGCATATCTGTCCATATTTTCAAGGATTGTCAGCCTTAAGATTAAAACTTTACTGAGATCCTCTTCTACATGTCAGTTTTGCTGAGTTGACACTGTCTGCTGAACTTCAATTGTGTGAGTACTGGTCAATACAGACTTAGCAGTTGGTCTCAGGAACCCATACCTCACAGCTTTGTTAAGTGAGGCAGAATATTATACAAAAAAGTGAAATGCAATCACTGCCATTAGGTAGCAATCTTCCCATGGAGCAGGCAGCCTGATCTCTCTTTAAATAACTCCCATTACTCCTAACTAGAGTGATGACAGCTTTAGCCCACAAAACCTGGTGCACCAAAGGTGCAGGAAAATTGGTATACTTGTGAAAATGTGTTTACTATTTTTTATAACATTATGGAACGTAACCCTTTTTATTGGTGCCTACCTTACGATATGTTGTGTACTGTCACACATGGACCGCAGCGGCTGCAATCAACATGCACATTTAACTACATTTACGATTAATTCACAAGGAGTGTGGAATTTTGATAATATTAGCTTGTTACTAACAGGAAAATCGTAGGTTTTTTTTCATGTATTGTTACCATTATATCATGTGAAAGGGTGCACGGTTTGCCTTAATTTAGGAATCTATGAATAGCTTAATAAAGATTTCCTTTACATGTAAACTGCTTACACGATTGTCACTTAAAACTCACAAATAGCAACAGAAAAATGTCTTGACCCCCGACGCTCAAAGGGTTAAAGGGGACATATAGTTCCATGATAACTACAGCATATTAGGGGTGACATCTAACAAGCAATTCTTGTGCAAAGTGGAGTCATAACCATAACCATGCAAGGCTACGTTTCTGATTATTTCTCCATTTTTCACCAGAATTGCTTTTCATTCGTGGCCCTACTGCATTCACAAATGAAAGGTGGCATTTTATGACATTGCCGGGCTTCCTAATTTAACCCCATTAATCTAACACATAAAGTACATCATTCTGCGGATGGCCCGTGTGTTTTGTTTTATTTTAACATTTTACTAAAGGTCTATATAAGCATACCATAAATGATATTTCCAATGTACTGCTTCAATGGTGCTTAGCGTGGAGGCAGGGTATGATACAGAGGAGCAGCACTTTTCCAGTATTACTGCAAACGCTGTCATTAAACTTCAGAAGTTTAAATGTCAATCGGGAACTGACAAGAGCCATTATTAAGTAGAAATACAAGTTAAAATATTTTACATGACTAGCTTAGGATTTAATTACAACCTGTATTAATTAACGAGTCGCAGCAGCCGGGAAGTCTCAATAAATCGGCTTCATTCTCACAGCAGGAGATCCCTTAATGGAATTTAAACATCGGGTAAACATTCTATGACATGTTTGTTCGATACATTATTTTATATAAGAGAAAGCTGGCGCCACGCAAGGTGCTACTATACAGGCTTAGGTTTGACATGAATGCCATCTAATTTACAGGTCATTTATTTTTGCTTTGTTTTTGTAAACATGAATAAAGGTTTCAGGTACATTCCTTGTCTGTAATTACAGAAATATTAAGGTTTTTGTCTTTTTTTACTAAAAGGTGCAATGCAGAATTTTTGTTACTGATATTTAGCAACAAAGAAAAAGAAATTGTAAAAACATTAATAAAAACCCAAAATATATCTATGGGGGAAAAAATACTATTTTTGTGGTTGGGGGAAAAAACAATCCATATAAAAAGAAACAGAATTATTATACCGTTCTTCATAAACTGTATAAAAATGTTTGAACAAGAGAAATTAAATGGATACAAACATTCCAGATAAAAAGATTTCTTCATCAAAAAAGTTAAATTACAAGCCTGATATTGTAAGGAAGATTATGTCATTAGAATGAGTATATAACAATGCTATAAATTATGTCATTACCAAAACTCTGATACTCCGGTGTACTTAAGAGTTGTGAACTTTAAGACAGGAAACATAAAACCTTTGATAACTACATCATTTATGCCAGTCTAAAAAATGTTTCTGAAATGTCAGAGGCACGCAAGGGAGATAGGATAGGCTTCATAAATCCACGCATTTCTTGTGTTTTGAGTATGTGATGAAAAGCTAACCAATTATAGACAGACATACTTTAATGAAGACATACACAGAATACGGGCGCAATCTGTATAGCCACTGACTTAACAACGGCATTGCAACCGACAGAGCTAAGACATACGTTTGGGGTCATCGTCAAACACATTACCTGAAATATATGCAAGATCTATAACATGTTCATCAATTAATTAGGACCAGCAGACATTACGCAATGAATGTTAACGGTATCCAGAGGAACGAGATGGAATCCTACATTAATTAGAGATCTAAGGCAGACGGAGCTTGTTTCTTC
Organism: Spea multiplicata; assembly: GCA_009364415.1. Classification (NCBI taxonomy): domain Eukaryota; kingdom Metazoa; phylum Chordata; class Amphibia; order Anura; family Pelobatidae; genus Spea; species Spea multiplicata. The sequence continues at coordinate 13,624 of VKOC01006625.1, forward strand.
CTGTTTCTAGGACGCCTAGAGATGACCTTTATTAATAGAAGTGCATGCTACATATTTGTTTCTAATATTAGCTCATCCATCATCTGTGGGTGTTAATGGAGGGGATACTTCCGATTCCACTAGTGAACAACAAAAAACGTGTAGCATTTTATACATTATAGTTCTCATTGTCTATCAAATAGACCAAAAAAAAAATGCACATCACTATTATTCTTAAAGAAGAATTCCCACACATTTTGTGTGCGCGAAATACAGTAAAAAAGTTTAGCTTTGAAGAATAGTGGGTTTTACTTCATTTTGATTTCTAAAAAATGTTTATCTGCAGAAGGGAAGGCTGCCATTTTAGTCAGTCATGTGATACTCTGGGTGACTTCCTCTTCTCAAACACCACACTGAACTCATTCTTTATGGTAACACAAGGTCCTGTTTACCTAATGAAGTCCCTTACTTCGTTGACTTATGAGTCAGTGGGCCCCTCCGGGTGATCCATTTACCAAAGTATAATAAGGAAACAATATGTCTGCCTAGTAGAGCTGGCTATGATAACTGAGCTGAATACGGCAAATGCACGGCAACTATAAAAGCCTTACGTAAATAATAGATAGGATTTAAAACAGAAAGCAAAGCAGTACATTTTGAAATTGTGTTTTAATGTGATGCTAGTTAAAATATACTGGCACAAAATATACTATGTGCTTTTTCTTATTAATCGGTGGAATTATTTGGTTTGAAAGGGACCAAAAAGCACGTTTCTGCAGGGAAAGGTGGCAAAACTAAAATATAAATTAAATTACCTCCCCACTTCAAATACTACCTGAGGCAGTCAGCTTCCACCAATGGGCCATTACTAATATCAGAAGAGTAATTTAGTGTAAAGGAATATTCATGCAAATCCTAATATGTTGTATAAAAATATATATACTATTTAGAGTGGACTAATAAAAATAAAGCATATGTTAAATTTGTAAACATCATTCCATGGATTTATTTAGTGTACTGAGCTATATATAATTTAAGCATTAGTAGAATTGTAAATCCGTTTTAAGGGAGAAACCTATATGTAAAGTTGTGACTTCTAGAAGGTCTACAGGAAGAGGCTAGTTTAAAGGTGTTTCATAAATGTTGAGGGAAGGCGAAAGTTAGAGGTTAGCTGGAAAGAGGTTCTAACTATTTGGGGCAGACTGTGAACAAGAAGACTAGACAGGTGAGGAGAGACAGAGGAACCGATTTGAGCATAAGCAAAGGGCAAGAGAATACTTTATAGTGAGGGCACAAATGCTTGGTGATCATCAGAATCATGAAGGGCTTTGTATACGAGGACTGTGACTTTAAGCCTAAAACGCCTGATGCAGTGGGAATCCAGCAAAGGGCTTCACAAAATGTCACAGCATATGTGAAGGTTAACGGATAAGCCCAGCAGCAATATTCTTATAGACTGTATTAGATAGAGTAGAATGCCAGCCAGCAGGGTGTCACAATACATGAGATAATTGATGAACAAGCAATGTCAGAATGCAGGCAATGAAGATCTAAAAGATTGGTTAGCACCATAACGGTATATAATCAAATGACCCTAACAAGCTAAGACAAAAAATACAATACAAAAAAATCACGCAAAAGTTTGATTTTTTACCATTAAGCAGATTTTTATTGTTTCATAAGGAAATTTGATACCTATTTTTTCATCTTCATTCTTTTTATGACTTCAATTTGTGTTTCCATTGATTAAATATATAACTGCAGGTTACAGCATGCAGAAAAACCTACTACAAATGAAGAGATTTCAACATAAAGCTCTTTTAATGAAATATTGTAAAGGGCATGTACTAAGAGGAAGGAAGCGAGAAATTATTTTATTGTTCTCATTATTTGTGTTCCAAACATCTAAAGTAATAAAGATTTTTTAAAAAAAATATGTGACATTATATCTGGCTTTAGTGGAAATTCATTGTTTGTTAATAATCTGCAATTTGCATTACTCATTAAGTACAATTGTAGACTTTGCTGGCAGATTCAACAGTACCAAAAAATAAACACTAACTAGAACAGACCTTTTTCTGTGATGTACATGTTCTCCAGTGTTCTCTATTAATAATTGGTTCCGTCAAATCACTTCAACCAAGAGTGTTCTGGTAACTTGCGCCTTCCCATTATGTTCTAATTAGCAGGCAACAAGCATGGGAATTTGTCCAGTGCTTATTTACAGGCTCAGGAATCAAATTCTCCATATGAGAAGTCAGCCTAAACTTTTATAAGGCACACTTTGAATTCTGTCCGTACAGTTTTACTTTCACCAACTGTACAGCAGAAGCGTTAAGAAGAGGTTCACGACACTAGTGGGGCACCTGTTTTTTCTCTACTGTCAAATGTTACATTTCTGTTCTATACTTTCCCTAAGCTTTGCATTCTTAAGTGTTGTAAGATGGTTTAATTACTATAATTCGGCAGAGCTTGTATGCTGGACTCATTCAGCCTCTTTTGCTCATTCTTCTACAGCTGTAAGTATATATGAGCTTCCACCGGAGGGTGGAAAAACTTGTTCGAGTTGAAGCAGGTCTTTAAGGATGCTCCTTGTTATCGGATGATTTTAAAAGCTGACAGAGGATCGACGGGGCCGTTTCCTGTAAACCGAGCCTAAGGTGTTGCGAGATGCATAATAAAAACGCAAATGTCCAAATGAAATTTAAATCTTTACACCTTATCCCTATGCAAGCTCCGACAGGCAGCATATTGATAACGACTGCAAATATGACTGTCAAGTTGGCTTTACGCAACCACAGTAACAATAGAGAGCTCACACTGCACATACTTAATACACACCAGAATGAAATGATTAAACAGAAGCAATTACTTGTACTTGGGCCAATTCACCTGCTTAGAAACACTGACATATACAACTATCAGAACAAAGTTATTTAGCTCCCTAACCTTATAAAAACAGCCACAAGCAGATTTCAATTAGAATTTCATTGACATGTTTTTATGCCAGGAAATCACAATTAAATAGATACAAAAACAATCTTCAGTTAGATACAATGTTGATAGATAGATAGATAGATAGATAGATAGGATATACACATATATACAAGAGAAAAAAATGACTCACGGCATCAAACGTGGGTACGTCTCCATTAATGATATTCTGATAATAAACCGCAAACTCATTAGAAGCTATTCATTTTCTCATTTGTTCTAATTAAATGGTTAGCTAGCAGCTTTCATGTCTGCCTACACTAACACCCCACAGATTAAACATCACATCCCGCATAGAGAGAGGGGAAATAGCACAATTGTGTGTACAGAATGAGACTCCCGGCAGCTCCAAAGAAATGGTTTTCTCGGAAAATGTTTTAATTAGCACAGAGATGGTGAAGTGTACGAGTAATGATAAGTTCAAACATCTGCATATAATAAAATGGCAGGATTCATGGGTAGAGGTTTTTCAACTTCTATGTGGTTATGTACCCAAAGAGGATTACTGACTATAGAAAAATAGTACAACTGTTACAGGTAGGAGTGAGGAAAAAATCACTTAAAAAAAAAATTCTCAGGTTAAAATAAAGACATTTTTACTTAGGAGCACTAAATAATTTAATTCACAGACTGTTCTTATAACTAGAATTTTTTATTGAAAAATGACTGTATGGAACAAAACAACTTTTTTTGCTAGTTTTTCCATCTTATGCTACTCTCCGGGAGGCACCATTTTGAAAACAGAACAATATTATATTAGATAACTTGTAATCCTTCCCATTCCACAAATTGTATAAACAAGAAATTATAAAAGTGGTTCAATATGTTAATTACGCTTTGGCTTGATTCTTTCATGTGACTGTGGAAAGCAATGATCAAACCCAGGCCAAACTTCTCTAGCCTTTCTTTTTCAAACAGGTGCCCAGCCTTGCATTACTGTCTACAACTATTCCAAAATCATTCTCATACTTTTTCCTATGGTAGAATTTCTACATTTATTTGTACTTTGAATTTGTCAACATTAAACCTAATCGGCCACTTGGCTACCTGTTACTCCAAGTTGACCAAATCTCTTTGCAGGGAGGTAATGTTAACTTACCGAAAGTCGTTTTTTCTGCACATGGCTTTTAATATTTACTGCAAGATCATTAAAGAAGACATAAAACAGTAGTCCTAGGACAGAACCTGGAGGTACCACACACTTACTGCTTTACTCCAGCTGGATTATTTTCCACTATCAACTCTCTGAACTCTATCATTAAGCTAGTTGTTAATTCAGCTGCAAGTATTGTCTGAGCCCATCTCTTTCATTTTGTACCTTCTATGTGGAAGTGCATCAAATGTTTTTGAAAAATCCACCAAAGCACCCTGTGTCAAAAATAGGTTATATTACAGTGAAATAACGGGTATCCAGGTACTGATACACCATTGTTTAGGGGTAAATTAACTCCAAGAAGCAATTTGATTAGAAAATGAAGGGTTTAATACTGTGATAAAGCTCATAAAAGGCTAATACACACATGGTTACATTAGAAGGCCTGAGGTTTGGCAACAAGGAAATAAGAATGTAACTGAAATACGGAGAGATCCTTCTTATATGACGAATGACTTCATACATTTACAAAGATGAAGACTATTGTGTTTTATATCTTTTTGAAAAGGCAATTTTATAACCAGCGATACAAATGTCCCTTTACAAAGTCAATTCATTTAACCCCTTCTACAACTATGTGGCATAGAATGTTATATCTGTTTTAGAATTAAGATTTTGTAGCGCTCCCTGAGATGCCTAACACTTTCTATATATTACATCCACTCTCTGATCTACCATATTTGCACGATTATAAGACAAAGCCCCCCAAATTTGAATATTTATTTAAGAAAAAAGAAAAAAGTTTTACTAGTAAATATTAATTCAAATGTAAGCTTTTTTCATATTTAATATTTTTGTTTGTTTTTATTGCCTTTTATTTCCCCAGATATGCCTTAAACCCCGCTATTTGCCCTCCCTGACATGCTTAATACCCCCTATTTGCCAATCTGCCCCCCGATATGCCTTATATGCACCCCCGACTAAATGATGCATCCCTAGACTTGTCCCTTGTGCTCCAGACTCCCTGGTGTAAAGTGGGGGCAGCCGGTGGATGCCGGTGCTCCGTCAAAGACGCCCAGGCGGAAGTGTTGGGTAGCAGCAGAGATGTCTGCGCGCATGGCGCATACATTCACCGGCTGCCAGAGAGGAGGGTCCAGGTCCCCTGCAGCGTTGTGGGGGATCGGGAACTTAGTCTTATAGTTAGACCTCCATTTGAGGTCTGATTAGAAGACGACCTCGAATATGCCAATCTTTTGGCTCCACAACACAAAATAGAGAATCCTTGAAGATCAAAACAATGGTCTGGATATTCCTTGGCTAAGTACCAGAGGATTCCTTGACCCTACGTACCAGAGAATCTATACCATGTGGGCCTTGAACTTTACCACAAGTAATCATAACTGACACCCCGTCACTGCGTAGAAAATACTGTGTGTGTATATCATATACATATATAAATATCAACACATACATATATACACACTTACATATATAGGCATACGTTAAAGAAAAAAAGTGTATGAATGAATGTATACTTTTCATTTTAAGAAGTTTTGTACTTGGCTTTTTGATTTTTAGTCTTGTTTTGTTAAATACTTTACTTTCTTATGTTTACCTGATTTAGTTGATAACACAGCAATATATTTTTTTGCTCATTGGCGTCTCATAGTAAAAAATGTTATTCTTTAACATGAACTTACCACCCTTTTCCTCTTATCTTGTTCGGTTGGTGGTTCGTCACTCTCACTGGCTTGGAGTTCATCAGTACTCGATATTAACATGCAGCTAGAACACAAACATGAGAAACAGATTTAGATAATGAGTACTTATTGAAATTGCATTTTTAACAAAAAAGTTTTCTTACATGCCCTTATGAACCTTACACCAAAAGACACTTTGAAAAACTACAATATTATCGCTAAACATAATTAAAAACGTATTTGTTATTAAGCGTAAACAAAAAAGGGAAATTTTATAAAGATGATGTAATATATCAGGACTCTATTTATGTCTTGGATAGACAGCAGATTTATAAGGCTGGGGAGGTAAGATTAGTGGAAAACCTGTAGCCAGGGAAAAAGGAAAATGAAGGTACAAAAGGAAACATGCCGCAGGTACAAAATGCATTTGGTACAGGGCGAGAACCTTTGTTTGGGGTCCTGAGAGAAAGAAATAAGGTTGGCTGCAAATAGGAAACATTAAAATTACATTCTAAAAAGCTTACTGGGAAAAAAACAAATAATGTATAAAAGGATACTGGGAAAACAAAAAGACTGATGAGAGAGATAAAACTAACTGGCCAAAATTACCAATATACCGTTATCTGCTCAATTATAAGACAAGGTTTTTTCCAGAAAATACCCCTCGTCTTATAATCAGACCTCAACTAGGTTTGACTATGAGACTAAGATCCAGATCCCACCCCGCTGCTAACCACATCTCCTCCCGGCTGCAGTGGAAGTTGTGTATGCGAATCGCGTAGAGCTCTACACGCTGCCCGGACTACGCACCGGGGAAACAGAGGCACCGGTAAGTGTGGAGGAGGGAGGGAGTGTTAAATGGGGTGGCATAAGGCATTTCTGGAGGCCGAGTGCTCTGTGAAATGCCTTTTAACCCCCTTAATGCCACTCTGCCCCATAATATGCCAGAGTGGCATATAGGAGCATAAGGCAATTCTGGAGGCAGAGTGGCACATAGGGGGTTAAAGGCATTTCACAGAGCACTCGGCCTCCAGAAATGCCTTATGCCACCCCACAGTGGCATATAGGGGGTATAAGGCATTTCTGGGGCAGAGTGGCATTTTCAATTGAAAATGAGGCCCCTAATGGTTAGGATGAGGGATTCAGCTTGGAGCCTTACAGTTAATACAATTATTTTTTGGCTTTACATAATGGCTGAAGTATTTGTAATTAAAGGCTTTTTGAATTATAATATAATTTTTTTCAAGGTAATTTATTCAATAATATACCTAAATATCCAAATCTCTTAAAATATGAATCTCTACTTTTGAGAGACCCATTTCCTGGATGCTCAGCTACTACTTTAATTTTCTCTACTGAAAACGTTCTGGTACCGCGGACCAGGGCTGAGCTGGGAAGGAAAAGCAGCCATGATGAATGTGCCAAATACAATTTAAAAAAGGTAACTTTGAACATTTTATTTTTGTAAACAAAGTTAGGCTCTTGGGAAGGGATGATATACATTATATTTAAATATAACCTATTTATGATGACAAACGGATTTGACTGACAGATCCTATTAAAAACTTCAAATTTAAATCATATGTGTGTTAATTGATGCATGACTTATTTTATGTTATTAGTTACCAATTTAATCCATCATTTATTTTCTGGGCCCATTAATATTGATGAATTTGAGATCTACAGACATAATACAATGAAGCCTTATTAATTATTTTTTAATGTGGATGGTTTTTTTTTACTAGGTGCTGCTATTTCATAGTGTATAGTTTATTTTAACCTTTTAAGTGATAAAAGATCTTTTTTTTTTGTTAAGACTAAATATTTAATAAGTTCCATCTAGTAGTAACCCTGTTCCTTTGTGTTGAAGGGGTAACATTAGCACAAAAAAATTGTGTTCATTAGTTTTCCTATCATAGCCCTGTTACAATTACTTTCGCCTAGATTTTTTAAAAAAACCCTGTCTTTCTAGATAGTCTTGCTCTTCACTTCAATAACTGCTATTTAGTGTAATAAATCTAAGAACGCATACTAAAATATATTGAAGCAATACCAGTGCGATAAGCGTAATTACAATATATGTGCTTGGCTCCCTTAAAGGTGTTAATCACGTCTATCAATTTAGTCTTCACTCTTTAATCAAATGAAAACAATAGGAACTTTTAAGAAGCCTTTTCTGGTTTCTATGGCAACAACTCAATCAGTGCCCTCATTAGCATCCCATGACAATTAAGAATTCCTGAAAATTATATGAACAAGGAAATAATGTCATGTGACTTAAAAGTAGTATTTCTGGGATTGGTTTGGACATTCAGCAGCACTAGAATGATGTTTCCAATACTGTATTTACAACATTACATTCAGAGGAGGATGTGGAACAGCACTTCTAAAAAATGATTCATGGCAAAAAAAAGAAAGCTAGCGGTACTCATTCAAGAATGTTATTTCCCAGGCACCAGAATGTGTTTTTGGGTTTTGTATGCGATTTAAACATTTGTATTTATAATTCCTTTTATAGATAAAACCAGAAGGAAAAAATAAGAGACGAAAAGACAAAAGAAAGCAAAATATGTGTACACGATGTAGAATATTTTTTTCATTATTTTTGCATTTGCTCTCTTTTGCCGTTTCAGATACAGGGGACAGAAGCACACCAAGATATCCCCGGAAATCCGTCTAATTCCCTGAGAAGTTGAAGAAGTTGTCACAACGCGCTTGAATATGTATTCATTAAGCATTATGCTTGCCTGCAGCTTAACAGCTGTGTGACACACGATACTGGAAGGTGTGTTCAGGGCACATAGGCAAACAGATGCGTTGCTTATCTATATTATTCAGACTCTGAAATTAAATCAGAAATAGTAATCTGCATATGTGTACAACATCGCGTCAGTCACAGGCAATCAGCAAACATATCTCCGGCACACCATTCGTGTGTGTGTGTGGGTTGGTTTGAAGAAATAGGTATGTGTGTTATATATATATGGTTTCTGCAGAATCCCCCGTGCATTTGCAGAAGGGACATCACAAAAATGTAATGGACTCAACAGCTATTATATGCATTAAAGTTCACAATGCGGATATGTCCCTTTAAAATAAAAAATCCACATTTTATATGGTTTTGTTTCCTTGTGTAACCCTTTTCTAAGCCTGTAACTACCGTATTTGCTTGATTATAAGACCCTCACGGGAGGGGGAGTGTTAAACTGGGGGCATAAGACATTTCTGGAGGCAGAGTGCTCTGTGAAATGCCTTTTAACCCCCTTAATGCCACTCTGCCTCCAGAAATGCCTTTTTAACCCTCTAAATGCCACTGTGCAAAGGCATATCATGAGGCACAGTGGCATATAGGGTGTATAAGGCATTTCTGGGGCAGAGTTGGCAAGCCTGGGGGCGATGTGCATAACTGGGGAGGGGGGCAGGTTGTAAAAAAAGAAAATAAAAACAAAATATTTTTCACATATAGCTTTTATTAGCTTACATGAATTAACATCTACTGGTCGTCTTATTTTCAGGCTTTTTCTTTTTTTTTCCCCCCTAAATATTCAGATTTGGGGGGCCGTCTTATAATCGAGCAAGTACGGTAATTGTTAGTAGGTTTGCACTCATTGGGTTTAATTTATGAATAGTACTTTTCTTAAGCAAGTTTCCAGATAGCAAAGTTGTAATAAGTCTCAATGGCGTGGTCTAAGATTTAGCAAATGCTGGGAACACCCTGCCAGTTTGTGTACACTGAAGGATACATAGAAGAAGACGCGTGCAAATCCTGGATTTTTAAAATGTCAGAATGCGGTCAGAACTGGTATTAGCTATTAAGGAAATTGAGTTAATCTAGCTGATTTAGCTGAAGAAACAAATGATTAATATAAAACGTTACGTTGTGATGAGAAGGATGCAGGTGGAAATAAGACGGCATTGGTAGAAGGAAGTTCCACTGGAAGCAACAAATAATAATTCAGTAGCAATATACAATATGACGTGACATTAAAGATTTAACAGCAAAATGGGAACGGCTGACGTAAAGGGCATACTGATGAGCATGCTATTGCGCTTTTCATTATAGATTTGCATCGTATAGATGATACACTTCGACACAATCCCTCTACTTATGCCCCTGGATGCCTAGATATATAGCTTGAGCCTTTAAACACATTACAGTTACTTCAAATAATTTCCCCCCATGATGAAGTGATTGCTATTTTTAACCCCAAGAAAACACAGATTGATATTTATGCCCGTTCAGTTTGCTAGGGATTGCATCTTTAGAAACAAATCACTTTCTGGCATGGTTATATACCGTCCTGTCAAAATGCTTTATACAGATTGAAGCGATAATGACTTTTATAACGCAGCCATCAATGCTTTTCTTTACAGGAAAAAAACGATGATCTTAATTCACAAGATAACCTGAGAGGACAGTTTCAAGTTAACCATACATTTCTAAGCATGTTTTAAGTCAATTACCGTGAAGTATAAATAAAGCACATTATACGTGTAATCCATAGGAAGAGGGGCACTTCTTGTATAATAAGCAGGCATATATTTATTTTTAACCAGCAGAGGAATTTCTGGTTTATATTATAGCAGAGCTTGTTACACGTCTCTAACTCTACCCCTTGTGCTAGATGTTTCTACTCTCTCCCATGTGCTTTTTAGGACCAGTTCCCCCTATTTTATGTTCTAACGTTCCTGTATATGCAAAACTAAAAGTTCACAATAACTAAATTTTGTACTACATAGCAATTAAAGGGTAAAAGGGATTTTCTTGTGAAAAATATATAATTTGCTGACAGGGCTATACACAGACATGTAACGAAGCAGGTTTTGTTTCTCATTGTCCCAACAAACGTTGTTTAGCAGGACTGTTGTAGGCAGTCAAATGATATTTCGATTTACATTCCAAGCTCAAACATCACTCTGAGCTGCTTACTAAGCCAAAGCTAATGAAGTCACATTCTGCATAAAGACTTAATAGGCATATGTCTGCGACTACTAAATCTTAAATAGCCAGAGGGTCCCTAGGTGATTAAGACTGAGATATCCTGGTGTTAACGCATACCTTCCCAAGTGTCCCCTTTAGGAGAGACAGCGCCTCTTTTGGCCTTAAATCCCTCCGTCAACCTTGTCTATTATCTCTGAATGTTTAAGTACGAGTGTATCCCAGGGTTCTACAGCCCTAGAAATCCATAGAAACTGTGTTTAAATTTTAAATTGTGTACATAAATTACACAACTACAAATAAATCTAACTGATTTACTGTAGCAAAAATATCTAGTCATGCAATGCGCCAATCAATAGCCACACCACCTGAAACAAGTCTCTCTCTTTGGTCATTTAAAATGTTGGGAGTTATGTTAACCACAAAGAACTATGATAACGAGTCAGTGTGTTTGTCAAGATCATATAAAAACTTTGGGCACTGTGATAAACTGGAAAAGAAGCTATATTTTAAAACTATATTAAAAGACAAAATATGGAGGGATTTCCCCTTTAAAATTTCATGTTAAAAAAAAAATCCCAACAGAATTGATCGACTATTGCGTTTCTTTTCTTTATAAAAGTGAAATTACGGTTTAGAGCAGTTTTGCTGAACTCCAAGACTCAAGGATCACTAACAGGCCATAAATCATGTAGATCGCTGCCTTAAAACATAAATTGATGTATTTTTATGAATTTTTAATACAGACTCCTGTTTTCAATCTGGGATAACCAAAAATGTGGTCTGTTTTAGAGCCTAATGACTCTGGATTTCAGTTGTTCGTCTGTTAAGAAAAATATGCTAAATATTTAATTATTTCTCCTGTGAAATCAATATCAGTCTGGAGATAAAGGGAATAAAGACTTTAAAAAAGTGTTTAAATCAATATGATATAAAGACATACATCTTTTTTGTACATTTTTCATTTTGCAGATTAAATTATTTCCATTCAAAGATTACCATGTCTCTAAAAGGAAGTTTGTTCATTTAGTGAAGACGCTGTATTCTTCTGTAGCGGCCAATGCTCTTGAGAAATAAATTAATCGTACTGTGTATTTATGAGGTGTATAATTTCTTTACGTGGAACTTGCTATACCATAGATCTCAACAGTCCTGTATATGACAAGACCCATTAGACCCTACACTAGAAGATAAAAGCTACCCTTAAATAAAAAATACAACTGAGCTAAAAAAAAAAAATTAAAACCAAGAAGATAATACTTAGTTCATGGCACTAACATGTCAGACTCCCGTAAAACATGTGTTACACGTCTTTATAAGCCCTAGAGCAGGCATGTCCAAACTTTTTTCGAAGAGTGCCAGATTTGATGAAGTGAACATGTGCGAGGGCCGACCATTTTGCCTGACATCCTTTGAACCATTAAAATTAAATGCAAATTAACTATTTTATGCAAAGTTTTATTGAAAACGGTATACTTTTCATTTTGTGACTTGGATGACAAATCTAAACAAGTGCTAAATCACTCTGCCTTTAACATAAAAAAAACTTATCAGTCCGGAACGCGGGCCGCAATAGGCCCTTGGGAGGGACTTTGGACATGCCTGCCCTAAAGCATCAATGGTTTTCAGCCCTGTAACCATTATATTACCTGGATACAGGGTTAATCCCAAAACAATCTTATCTTGAGAACATTCATGTGGTCAATATCTTTAAATCCAAAAATGTAATGAATTCAATCGATTTTAGATGAGCAACAACACACAAGCAGCCTTTCCTAAATGTGTTTCTTGAAAGCAATTGCTGGGTAACCTTATGAGAAAGAGAAAAAAAAAGTACATATTGCATGTACAAGCCTGGCCTCTGATTACATGGTTCATGAGGTCCCTGCTGACTATGTCCGGATGACTGAGCGTATGAAATCGTGCTGGATACCTGAACTTTGTAGATCCTCTGGTGTGGTACATGTATATCTCTGTGCATAATATATATATATATCCTTAAGCAGATCCATCGTCTCATGCTTTTTTTCTGAAACTTTAATCACAAAATCATTTTTTTCTCCGTATTGCTGTTTCCGCCACCATAGCTATTAAAGTACATATAACGGCTGGAGTGTTCGCTTAAGTTTAGAATATGTAATTAATTTCGCCACTTACTCCTTATAAGTACTCGTCTCTGGATCCTCAGTCATGACATCATGAAGACCTTCCACGCAAATATTAATGATTCCACAGAATTTATCCTGGATAACACTGTTAAAAATAAAAGGGTATATAAAGTAAACATGCTTGTTCTTCACCAACCTTGAATTAAAAAGCACAAAAGCGTATTTGTATTATGATCAGAATGGTTTCCAAGCACCTGGTTGTAACTGTATAGATTCAGGAATAGTTACTTTAAAAATGTACAATGATGTTTCACGTACAACCTTTTTACAAAAAGTACCCTAAAAGAAACAATCTCAAAAATACGTAATGAAAAAAAAGTCACTTTATTCTTCAAGGTTTCAAGGAATTTATATGTTATGACTGTATATAAATGTTATAAGAAATTTAATATTGTGCTCCATTAGTATACCAACATTGTGCTCCACGAGTACATCAACACTCATGTATAAATAAAGAATGTTTAAAAAACAAAAACACTTGACATTCACATGAATAACAAGGCCGCTACATACCAAGGCAGGCATTTTGGTTGCTTTAAGATCTCGTTCTGCATTGAGATTATGAGTGGGGAAAACATTCTCCATAAACTGATTTAAAGAGCACGTTAACCCTATTTTCATGATAAATACAAAGTACAGTCTATTTTTCATGGGTTCTAGTGCACTTTACTGCATACAAATGTGTGCATTCATAAGTTATCTTATAATTTAACTCTCTGAAGGCACAGAGGATATCAGGGAGTATGATTCTTGTACATGAGTATACTCTGAATAGTGATGTTTTGTAGCATACATATGATTGGCTGTTTGAACATGTGCAATAGGTGTAAGGCAGGGGTTAAACAGGGAAAAAAGGCTCATTCTATAACTTAATTCAGAGTACACTGTCTAATACTACAGCATGCAGTAAACAAATTGGAGTACATGTATTAACCCTAACAGTGCTGGGACCTGTTTTCCCCCGTGGGAGATCAGGTCCGTTTTGATAGTTTTTAATATAGGTATGTGATCATTTTATAAACAGCTTAGATACCTAGGGAAACCTATATATCGTTATATATTTATAGATTATATCTAGTTCAGGCATCACGCAACCATACATGGTGGTAAAAATACAAAAACTCACAACAATACATATACCCGTCCAAATATTTTCCCATAAACTCCAATGAAAGGAACATTGAGTTAAATTCAATGGTAAAAAAAAATAAATAGAAAATGCTAAAAATACACTTGCACAAGTAAAGCAATTTTTTTGTACCTCTGTTTGAGGACTTCAGGTCCAATGACCCTCATCATCGTCGTGGCTGAAAGTCATGTGAGTTATAATACAAGGAAGCTTATAGGTTTGATTGTTTTACCACCTATTTTTCCTGATTCTGATGCTGTATCCACTGTGAAATTACAATAAACCTTCACGAGGTCGAATGATTGAACCATATCTCACTCATCTTTTCCATATAGCGTTTTTCTGGAGGGTCTCGGACGGAGCACCATCAGTATATTTTGTTCTGCCTCCCAGGAATCCTCACATTTAATAGTAGATGCAGAGCTGTCCACATACTGTCAAAAGTGCAAGACTTCCGCTAGAAGCCGATCAATATACAGAAAATAATTGCGTATAATGGCTGCAAGGATCACTTAAAATGTAATTTAAGTGCTTGGCACTCAAGTCCTTTTTTGCCTACCGCATACATCGGTGGCAGTCTAAGAAAAATACATATTTTAAGGACTTAACACTTCTTTTAATGTAACTTTTTAGACTTTGGCTCCAAAGACACACATGAACCTTTTCAATGAACATACAGATCTTGTCATTGTTGCTAAGGTACAAGGTTCCTCTCCAAATTAAACACCATCGCTTCTTTTCCAAACGTGCAGGCTTTCATTCTGAATCACAAATTACCTACTTACCCAGCAGGAGGCTTCTGATGGTAAAAACAAAACTACCAATCTTTATATATATATATAT
>VKOC01006626.1:0-14036 GCA_009364415.1 Spea multiplicata
CATCTTCTCTTCGAACAATCAGACTATATCCATTTTGCTTGTTATAGTTTATAGTTGAGATAGTTTGGAACCTTGGAGGTTCAAGGATTTTTGTTTAAATTATATGAAATCCCAAGAAGCACAAATCTGTGAAATGTCTATTATTGGGATTCTACTCTGAATGCCATAACCACCATGCCTCCTGACTCACCTTATGCATTCACATCAAGGATACAATAAATAACTTGTTTGCATATAAAACACAGCATTATCCACCAGAGAAGCAGCAAGAATGGGAGCGGACAAGACTAAGCGTTGTAAGACACCTGTCTAAAACCTCCCTCCCATATTAATGAACGCTCTTTCCTTTGTGTTAAGCAGTGGAGGGATATTATTAATAATAAATATTCATATAATTGAAAGTGCAAATATTATCACCTCTCCACCAGATTGCAAATTAATAGTATACAATATCATTTATAAAAATGCTTTACACTATAAATTCTCTCTTATTGTAATTGTTATTTGTAACGATGTGCTATTAGTAGGGGGTTAGTCTTAAGTACATAATTCACATAGCTATTTATGTATTAGAACCCTTATGTGTGGGACAAGTCATCTTAATTTCTTATTGTAAGGGTCTACGGGTTTATACCTCACTATTACATTATTTGTCCTTTATTCAATTGCTAATTGTTGGTGATAAGGTCATGAACCCCAACACAAGACATGATGACCCCCAAGAATTGTTCTACACAATGCTACTCTATGGTGGTCCAGGAGCATGGAGATCTCCACCTCTTCCATCACAGATCCCTATTTACTTCATCCCTCTAGTGGCCACCTTGTGTATCCTGTAGCCATTTCCCAGCGATTCACGCGATATCCCGGGGGTGAAGGATCTCTCCTGGAGAAGCACAAATCCCCTGCTTCCTTGTAGGTGGTCTTCTGCCCCTAATCTTTCTAAATATCTCCCTGCCCATTAGGAAAAGGCATATTTATAAGAGCCTGACCCACCCCTTTATATAACGGTGCATACACATAATATTAATGTACATTTTGTGTGAATTCCTGTGTTTTGCACTTAAAGTCAACCTTACCCAGTGGTGCCCGTCTTCTATGCAATGAAGAACATCTTACACTTTTATGAGATCCATTGACAAACACATGCATACTTTCATAACAATGATACCCTGGAAAAATCTCTCCTGGATAGACCCTCAATGGCAGATTGCGCAATCTTCACAGATTATATGAATCCATCTTTTTTTGTTGTTTTGGACCAAGACACATTTGTCTTCCTTTACATTCGTCTATGGCCCTTGATGGTATCTGGCTCCTTTTGTTCTCTGGAAGAGATAGTCTTGTAGTGTTTTTATTATGATAGAGCATTAGTGGCATTCTATTGTATAATTTTATATGCCCCACTATAAATTGTAAGCCAGTGAGTTCCTGTATTGCTTGCATCCCCCACTCAGCAGTGTACATATAGCAACCCATGTAACCTCCATGTATAGCAGAACACGGCTTTCCTTTCTCTTTGCATAAATCCTCTTCCCTTTTGGCTTCAGGAGCCTTTGTAGGAGGCCCACGGGACCAGTGGCTCATACAAGGTCAGGAGTTAAATGCTTGTGTTTTAGCAGCTGGTTCCATCAATACGGCTCTATGGAAAGCACTCGTCGCCATGTACAGTACCCTTTCAGATCACAGAGGGGACACCATTAAGTACAATGCCAGTAGCGTATAGACGGCATAACCTGTTCAAAACATATACTGCGGTCCCATAATTAAAAGCTGGTTAACCCATTCACAGATAGTGGGCTCTTTGAAGCTAAAACATTTGTTGCTGGTGACTTCTGGCAATACTTACTTCTGGGCATTCACAGGGTATATGTCATATCGCTGGCTTGTTTATGAGCTACATTGGCACCTTGCATTTACTTGTTCCGTAATAACCACTTTCACACCGACGTGTCCTGAGACACAACAATATAGAATAACAAGACACATCCACGGACAGCACAACTTGCAGGGGTCCCCAGAATAACTAAACACTGATGCTTAACCCATTCACTGCCCAGATACTGCCACCAGTACCCCCCCTTGCCACAGCCAGTCATTACTTTTCATCTTGTTTAATGAAATGAATCCCACGCTGTACGTGCAGACATGTTCAAGCCATGTAGCAGAAACAAGCTGGAACGGCTCTCGTGTATTCATATCCTCAATATTCGTTTCATTCTCTCTATAGAGCCAGCCGCCTCTTTTATTCTCTGTGTACCCATGATCGGCGAGCTGGTAGAGAAGGAGTAAGTGAGGATATTAGACGTGTCTAGCAGTGATTTTTTATGCCATAACATCTAAAGTTGGCACTTTCACCCTGATATCTTACCTTTGGTACTTGCCCACTGTGCAGAGATTACACAATTACAGCCAGCTGACTTCTGTGCTCTCAAGAGTACCACAAGCCACTATGTTGTCGGACGATTTAATTACTGAGGAACTGCCGTGTAACACTGTGTTCCATTGTACCTTCACTGAGTGAAAGCTTCGAGCAGAGAATACGATAACACCTTCACTGTGTGCCTTGCAGTGGCCGCTTCACCAAGTCCTGAACCATCTGCTGAGACCTCATTCACAGCTGACGTAACTGGTGGCACTTTCACTTACGGCTAACCCAACCAGTCGTGCCCTCACTGGCAGCTAACCCAACTGGTGATATTTTCACTAACATCTAACCCCAACTGGAGGCACCTTCACCAACAGCTGATCCAACCAATGACACCTTCACTGACAGCTAACCCAACAAATGGCATTTTCTCCGTCAGCTGACCCAACCAGCAGTATCTCCACCGACAGCTAACCTAATCAATGGCATCTTCATCAATAGCTAACCCAACCTATGGCATCTTCACCAACAGCTGACCCATTCAGTGCACATGAAGACCAAATGTTTAGGGGGTGTAGCCAGAAAAGAAAAGTGATTTAACAATAGCTGTTGAGTCACTTAAACCCTACCTATCTTATCCATGCCCTCATCATTTAATACATGCTCTTTATAGTTACCACTACCATAATATTTTTAGGGCGATTCAGTTTAAATGGTAAACTGCGTACCAAGGTATCTTGCTTGAGAAATATTTGAGTTTCTGGAATAATGTCTGGGCATACAGCTGGTCTGATGTTTACATAGAATCTTCCATTTTTGATAATCCCATTTTAAAGCTCTGCAGAAGATCATTGTGCTTTATAAATGATATGAATAATAATCCATCGTTGATATCATATTGACTGGGCACAGACGAATCCATTTGTGACATAAACACTACCTATTAGTTCAGCAAATTTCAAATGGCGAACATTGCACCATCGGCAAAAGAAAAGGTTTATCTTGTGCTCTGTACCCAAACCCAAAATGTCCCCGGAGACTTGTCTTTAACTCTTACATAGCCGGCATGCAGAACATTCCTCCGCAGATCTGCATGCCATGGATGTGCTTTCTAATTTACTGCATAATTACCGTGATATTGCTACTCGTCCAATTAGATTGTGTTAAATTGTTACAAATTCATTACAGCAGTTGTGTTACGCCATCGTCATGGTACAATATGTTTCATTCTGTCACTGTATCATCGAGTTAAAATTGGACAAATTCCACTATGTTGTGATCTTCTTCAGCTGCCCAGAACTAGCATGTCTTGTCGAGAAAGGGTTACGTATCACAGACAAAATAAATACTCATGAAATTAGCCCGATATACTCCTCCAAGTGTTCAAGTCAGCGGCCCCCTTCACCTGTGAATGAGCAAGAGAGGGGAGGTGAGAGGAGTGATCCCCCCGGGGAGGAGCGGGGAGACCTGCACACATACACCCTGCCTGCTTTTAAAGTCTAATAGCATTTTAAGGTTATTATCTATTTCAAATCCACAAAAAGGGTCAGAGTTCATGGCTAGCGGACGTCCTCTCCCCTCCTTCCACCAACACACGGCTCCTGACTGACAGCAATCAGTCAGGCTCTGGCCTCCCGAGGTGGGGAGAAGGGAGAGGGAGGAGGGTCCAGAGGTCGACGGCGGGTGATATTCAGCTGTCATTTTTAATTATCTAAATGATATTCAGCGCGCAGAGCATCCTGTCTGTCAGCCCAGCCACATTAGCATGGCGGTGTTTGTGTAAAGAAGGAGGGGTGTGTGGAATATAAGGAGAATTAAAGATGCAGACAAGGAGCCTGGAATGGCTGTGTGAATTATAAGAGCAGCCCAGACACCAGATAACTCATAACTTGGTGGGACATTAGGTTTTTTTAGTCAAGAGTAAAACTGGACAGCTCAATCCATGCGATCCTCAGATCGTCAGCTTTGTGGGATAGCTATGCCATCTTCTATCTTTTTTTTTGTAGCCTTTAGGCTCATCCTTTCATGGAAACAAGTCAACCTTGTCCACAAATTCTTCTGAACAGAACCCATCTATAGTGAACATAATCGATTCAGGTCAATAGTGAACTGCGTGCAAGGACTCCTCCTTAGCCATTGTTTAGGAATGAGAAATGTGCTTTTCTTAGGCATAGAATATAACGAGTAATGACTTTTGGAAATTTGAATTCAGTACCCATGTAAGACCACAAAAGACTACAGATGGTGATCCTGGAGTAAACACGTTTATTTTTCCTTAGAATAAATTCCTTGAACTTCCATATATACAATATGTTTCAAATTAGTAATCAAATTCCTTGATTACTTTTATATACAATAATATACACACAGATCTTTGACCCTGACTTGGACTTGGTGTTGTCTATCTTGTGACAAAGAACATATGAACATGTTGACCAGTGACCGGGTCAGGTAATGAAGCTGTGATGTCAAACCACAGTCGGAGAGAGATAATTCCTGAAATTTGGAGATGAATTTTAAAATTTGTAATTTATAGCCTAATGGTTTGTAAGCTGTTCATTATCAAGCCATTCTTAAAAGTGAAACTTGCCAAGGTCTCTCATGGTTTCTGACTGCGAATGCAGTGCTGCGGTCATCATGGTGTTTTTTTAGGTAGAAATCCAGTGAGGTATGTTTAGTACAAACAATACACTGGATGGTCATAACCTCCTTCTTATGCAGCTTACCTACTAAAACCAGCTCTACCGGAGTTTGGAGACATAGATAAGTTGACAACCAACCTGCCCTTATCTAACACAAATGAGTTTGCCAAAGACAGGGAATCTGATATGCTTAGAGGTTCGCTTATCTCCACTTGTGCGGTCAGAAAACTGTTTTACCAATGACGTAATTGTTCTGCTCAAAGTAGCATGTGGAAGATTGATTGCTGAGATAAGATGGGGTTATAAATGTCTTATTTAATGTAAGAGTAAAGCAGGTGTGTTCACATTTTTATGGTTGACGAAAATCCAAGGGGGGCATCTCATGGTGTAACATGTTACTAATGATGCATACATTCTCTTACGTGAGAAGAGAACCCGCATTTAGTGCATAAAAGTCTAGAATGCAGATGCCTTATTGTGTTACTGACTGCTTAATGGCTGGCCCAAGCGCTTTGCCTGGAGCATATGTGTGCACTTTACAAATTAATGTTACAAGAAGGATCCACAAATTTACACAAAATTGAATTTCTGATCGACTCAGTCTAGGGCAACTTGTTATTTCTGATTATCATCCCTCATCTTGTTTAGGAGTTGCTCTCAGCCCCACTATTTTTGGTCCCACATTTTTGTCCCACAGTCACAGCGGTCTTATCGTTTGACCTTTTGTTGGCTGAAACTAACTTTGGCTCAGCTATTTTTTCCATTTAACCCATAGAAGATCCAGACAGTGTTTTGGAGGTCGTTATACACCAACTTATCCCACTTGTTGTCCATCATTGACCCTGACTGGAGAGGAGCTGGAATTAATTTAAGCTGTGAAGTAGGACGCAAGTTCCTTTTTTTTTTATACAAAAAATGGCTTTCTCTTTCAGGCTGTGCCCTTGAAATTAGGCACATGCTTAATATATTATTCTGTTCTTTGATTCTCAATATAAAGCATGGAAACTTTCTCCTCACGCACAAATGCGTCCAACTTCCAGTTGAGCTCTTCTCAATGCAGTCACATTAAATAAAATGTTATTTTAACATATATTTCTGCCTTTTCGTGACATACCCACCCTCAGTATCCCTCTCTTAATTGTAATTGGTAATATTTTAGACCTGCCTCAATAGAAGACTTTTTACAAATTACTAGTATATCTACTGAGAGGGTTGGACATAGAGGTCATCCCTACTATACTGGACTCTTTATATGAGTCCAGTATATTAATATAATTGCTTTGAAAAATGATTCTTATATTTAATAATAAATAGTTGAATGTAGAAAACAACGTTGGTCAATGATTACTTGATCAGCTGTGGTCTGTATTTTTTTATTGTTAGCGGAGCATGTAGGCAAAGGCATGCGTTGTATACGGTGCCCT
Organism: Spea multiplicata; assembly: GCA_009364415.1. Taxonomy (NCBI): domain Eukaryota; kingdom Metazoa; phylum Chordata; class Amphibia; order Anura; family Pelobatidae; genus Spea; species Spea multiplicata. The sequence continues at coordinate 6,435 of VKOC01006626.1, forward strand.
CCTCCGGCAGCACAGGGTTAATGTATGGAAGTGCCTGGTTGCATTCAACTTCACAGCCAAGTGAGGCCATTTTTTCTCCCCCACGCAGCTCTTTGACAGCCCCTAATAATAACACACGAGGACAGTCAGACAGAATGAAGACAAATCCTGCGACTTCACACAGAATCCTAATATCCCAAAGCCTCGTGGGAATCTGCAACATCTGTGTCAGGTGGTCCAAGACTAGTATGTGACCTTTTCTGTTCCAGATAGATGTAAATGTTTTCTACATCTGCACAATTTAGTTATCCACTAAAAAAGGGGTTTACGGGCGAGTTCATTCAACACTCCATCATACATTATGAAGGTTCTCCTGCTAGGACTGCTCAATATTAAATACGTTCAATATTAAAAGAAAAAAGTTTAGCGGAAAAATACCTGCCCGACTATTTCTTAACAGTGGCCCAGTAGTGATGGTGCTGAATCCACGCCAGTTATGTATAAAGGTTGATAATTCCCGCTTGTTGTTCATCCCTCGGCTTTTTCTACAAATGTTTATTTATTAAAGATATTGATGCGGTACTGTGTATACGGTGATGTAATTGTGCTTTTCCTTTTTCTTTTCGCATGTAAAATCACTCCCATGATGTCTGGAATTGGCACTGGTCTTAGTTCATGTCTGAGTCTGGTTATTCTGTACTCCCATAGCAAGTTGGTCTAGTAGCAGCTATATTCGTCTGGCTTCAAATATTTTATATTCTCTTTTTGATCTGGAAACTCAGTTGATTACAGAATATCACCAGGGAGCATGTAGGGGGTGGTGCCTTCAAATTAACATGATTTTTTAATTAGATTATGGTGCATTTTTACCTGTGATTAGAGACGTACGCATTATTGGACTTGATACATACATTTTATTTCATTCAGTCACTCTTAGAGTATAGTTTTCAGCCAAACAAAAGCATAATGATCTTGGTCTCAGATCTGCAGCACCGCCCCACAACCGGCTAAGCCTTGGGGCTTGTCCCTCACTCGCATGCTCTCACATTCTCTCTCTCTTTCTCTCTCTCTCTCTCTCTCTCATAATCTCTCATGCTCTCTCAACCTCTTTGTCAATGTCTCCCTAAGTTCTCCGCCAACCGCTTCCTTGTTCCTGTCTCCTTTTCCACAGCTCCACTTCTTCTCTTGCATCTCCTTGCTCTCCTGTCTTCTTTCTTCTATCTTCTTTATTCATCCACTTCAGGTTACAGGTTATCCACAGTGAGCACCACAGGAACAGGCTCTACTTATTCCATAAATTAGGGCAGAGGGTGTGCGCAGAGGCTTCGCCCTTTTGTGGAAGTACCTAGATAACAGAACTGATACTAGGAAGAAGCGGACAAAGAAAGAAGGCCGGTGAACAAGAAGAGGCAAGAGAAGAAGCAGAGCTGCGGAAAAGGAGACAGGGACACGGAAGCGGTCAGCGGAGACATTGTGAGAGTTAGTGAGAATATGAGAGCAATGAAAGCAAAAGCAGTGGTTTTTATTCTGTACCCAATGGGGTTGCCTTATTCACTTACCTTTTCTTTTTTTCCATTCATTAAGATTCACGGTTTTTGAGGGGTCGTCTTATAATCAGCGTAATTTCATAATCCAGCAAAAATATTATACGCCATAACTGCAAAGTGCATGTTGCAAGAAGCAAGAGAAATACAAATGAAAAGATAACATAAAAAGTGTGAGCTCCTTTCAGCTGACAAGACAGTAGTTTCTTTAGCCACATGCTATTGTGTCTTAACATATTCCAGGTCTCTCTTGCCTCACATAATGGCCTTATGGTCATGCTGTATCTCAGCAGTCGGAGAGAGAGTCTCGATAGATACGGTGTCACTTGTTCGTTGTATCACTTTGTCACCCTGCTGAGAAAGCAGCTTGCCTCCTCTAAGTACATATACCGCTCATACACCTTTGGCAGACCCCGGAAATTATACAGATCCGTGTCGCCCCTCTCCTCCCCGCCAAGTGGGGTTCAAATCGTGCGCACACACCTCCCACATGGAGCGCTCCTGGCTGCGGCTAATGACAGCAGATTAGCATGCATTACAAATAGCCTAAATAATGAATTATTCAACTCTGTGTAATTATCACCTCACCCTCTAATGCAATTACTTGATGCCTTGCGTGGTTATTTCAAGGCTTTGACTCTACCTGCTGGGTGCCATTTAAAGGTGCGTTTACTTATAATTGCTCCAGAGAAAACGATCTTTAAACAAATATATCAAGTGCGCATCTACACTTGGCATGAAACCTTTGAGCGCCAGGGACCGCGGGGGGGGGGGGGGGGGGGGTCGGAGGTGTGTTGTAGGCCATTGCTGCAGTCATTGGGGTTTATGGAGGCAGGAGTTGTTTCGATGTAAAGGTGATCATCTCAATTAACATCCGGATGATCTTAGAGAACGCCTCATAAGAAGTGTTATGTCTGACGCTCGCCAAGAAGGCGTAGTTTCATCTTCAGCCCAGTGTGACAAGGATGTCTTTTTCATTGGCAAAAGCAGTGATCAAAAAGATAGGCAAAGGGACAGAAATGTCATAACAGACACCTCACAAAACGCAGCGTGATTAATCCCTTAATCACAAACTGGTGCATGCTGGGAGGCAAAGAGCAGAGCGCTTTGATAAACCGGTGTCAGGAAACATAGAAAGGCGGGGGCAGGGAACGCCGAATACAGAGAGCTCTATTACGGTATCTGGTGCAGATCTGATGGCTCCATGCAAAACTCTACCGCGTCATGTAAACCCCCCCTCCAATGATATCTATAACTCATTTATAGACACAGTATGCAAAATTCCTACACAAAGTATCGATAGATAGGATCTTCTGGCGTCTCTCCTCCTTGACGCTCAAAGGTTATGCTAAAAAACAGCAGGGTGAGCTGAGAAGCGAATGATAAACCTAAGTGTCCTTACTTGCATATTTCCATCAACAGAAACATTGTCGACTTGGAAATATGTACATGAGCCATGTCTGCAAATGGTCTCTTTCAGTAAAATTCTAGGGCAGAACCCCCACTTTTTGCTCTGAACGTTACCAACGCTGTGATTAAAACATCTAACCTAGCGGTGGGGTTCCTCTAATTTGAGGTTGTAAGGTCCGGGAGAGTTTGCATAGACTGTGCATCGTTTGCTTTGTGTTCGTGTACTTTGTCCAGAGAACACGTCTGGTGATTTGAGGTTTAACATATGGTTCTCAGACCATGCTCTGCAGCCGCTCTCTGGCCCCTCGTCTGCATTCACATTAATCTGTTTCTCATTGATTTTCTCGATCGCTGAAACTCTGAGCTCCAGTCGGATTCTTTTAGAAAGAAATAGCATCTTCTCGCCGGCTCACACTTTAATCAGTGAAATGGCTTTTCTTTTCAGAATGGCCTGGTAGAGAAGAAGCTTTGCAAGAGAACGAGACCTGGGTAGTGGCAGGCAAGGTGGCTTTAACACATTGATTGCCTGCTGGTTGTGGGTATCATCATCCTACACATACCAATACACCGACACCAATAACTTATAATATATTATATCTTCTAATTATTATGTGGCTTTAGTGGTGATTGAATTCATGTTTTTTTCCCTTCATACATACCCTCACCACTCCCAATCTTCTCCATGTAACAATCCAAAAACGACTATATGTCGTATGTCTGACTTATGTATATGACATAATACGGAAGATTCGAAAAACACTCCATAGGGTAACAGAACAAGAATATATTCTCCAGAATATCACTTCTCTCGGTTATACGGAGAGTAAATTCCAGTACACATTTTGATCTTTTTCGGTTCTCAACCGTGAGATGTTGCTGATCTTCTAGGCTGTGGTAGACAAGGGCCTAGCATGGAGACCATCAGGGTTGTCTTTTGAGGAACCCGCCATCATGCCACATAGACAGCACAGTGCAGAACAACCATGGAATTCTGCTTTATAGGATAAAACGTACATGCAGCAAAGAGAGTTTTCAGAGTCTACCTCGATTCACAGGACATAGCAATGGTGCATATGAATTTATTCTACCCCCCATCCTTCACAGTTCCACCCCTCTCTACTTATGGTTCAATTGCAGGCTTTGGTAATTCCATAATTTCTCAACTCTTGTCTGACCTTTTGCCTCCAGTCTAATCCAGCTGGATAGCTGCTCTGTGACCTTTATGCACAGACCATCAGTGGCCCCATATAGCTTCCTACACGCAGCCGTCACCACCATCCCTTCCTGAGCCTTTGTAAAAAAGATAAAAAGCAATTTCTCTAGTGGAGTAGAAATACATTTCAATTTTTGTCTACAAGGTGGTGAGATGAAAGCAGAATGTGTCATGATAGAACCTTTAAGGACAACCTTTCACGTGGTAGATAAATGGAACAGCCTCCCATCAGAAGTGGTGGAGGTTAATACAGAAAGGGAACATAAACATGCATGGGATAGGAATAAAGGTGACCTCAATCTAAGACAAGATCAAGGACTGATTAAGACCTGAGTCTCACATCAGGAAAAATGGGCAGACAAGATGGTTGCGATTGGGTCATTTACTATGACCATGCTGTGCCAGGAACTAATTAAGCCACTGATCTGTACTGTGTTAAAGCCTTGGGGCATTTCTATTATGGGGTCACGGTGTGTATGTAATGGGTAAAGTCTATGTTTTGCACCATAAGGCTTTTCCGCCAGGGGTTCATTGCCCTATAATGGTACTTGCAGGTACAGTTGGCTACTGATCACTTCTGTGACATTATTGCTATGCATAGACAGAGAAAGCCACAGGTGCCTCCTGCCTCGGCATCCCCGCATCTAGCACCAGCTGCGGCAGTGACAGTCTCCGTACATCATTGTAGCAGAACACGATGTAAAACTCGACTAAAAGCTTAAAACGACGGAGCAACCCGAGCCAGAGTAAAAGAGACAAGTGATTAGCGTGGTGGAAGAAGGGAAATTGCTGGAGATCCTATCAGCGAGGCTGCGCGGTGCGCTCTGCCGCCGTTAGCCTTCAAGGTGCTTTTGAGATTCCAGAGAGATGTATGGGCCACTTAACCTGCATCAAACCCAAGACAAAGAGTACTCGGCTCTTCCATTGGAGGATGTGTCAAGAGCAGCTCACAGAGCAGACAAATGCCTCTCTGGGCCACTAAGTACTGAATCTGTGTGATCTGTATCTCCTCATTCAGCTCCATACAGAGCCAAGGCTGTAACCCCTTCTTGGCTGCACTGCAATACAATAGAGAGACACGGCATGTCAGAGTAAGATAATAACTAACTAATGATGGGAAACAATGAAACAGTACAACTGCTATTTAACGCTTCACTCACAGAAAGATCGCCAACAGCTTTCTGCCGAGTGGAAGTCTCTAATCTCTGGTTAAACTCACAAATTAAAATGCACCTTCTGTGAGCAAAGTTGGGGAAAAAGGAGCTCTTGAGATCAACTACCCCATTTACCTGTCATTCCTGCCGTCATTTCAGGTGTCTAGTGAAGCCACTTCATCTGGGGTGTGCTTAGAAATGGCCAGGATGGGACTTTGAGGACTAACCACCAAGAAATAGGATTCCCGGAATTCAATTCTCAATACTAAATACACCAAGCTTAGCTTTTATTAATATACCCTAAGATTATTCTATTTATTCTATATAGCAGAAGAGGTTCATGCTAACCTTGCTACAACAGTCAATGTTAGAGGTAATGGGGATCTGTATTGCTAACCTCTTCTGTTTTACCGCTATTTAGTTATCTTATAACTTGTTTTCACTTAACTATATAAGGCATTCAGAAGAATTTATTGGAATTTATAGGACACTGTGACACTCATACCCAGCAAACATTCAGATCTCCAAGAAAAGAAGGACATCAGTGGAGGAGAGATGGGCAGAGTGATTTGGAGGGACTGTCCCTTCTGAGAAGGGACATTTGGGAGGCGCGCCAGTGTATGACCGTAAATGGCTTACATCTTGTTCTGTATGAGCCTATATTAAGTTATCATTGATTGCAAGTAAATGGCAGATTCAATACTACTAGTATCCCAGGATGCATTGTTTTTCGGTGGCTGCCACCTGGAGTCTGCTGTGTGCATCCACCACTTTTCATTAAAGATAACCATCTTATTTGTCCTGAACTCATCGCAGTCGCATGCAAGCATCGCCTCGTTCTCCACCCGTGCCACAAAATGGTTTAATTATAAAGGCAGACAAACCCCAGTGTCCCCCGGCTGTACAGGCGCACAAATAAGCGTGCAATCAAAATCGGCAATTACCTCTGGAATTTAGTGTAAACAGACCTATAATCAGACAACAAACAGAGCTGTTTAGCATTCCTCCCGCGCCGTGCCGTGTGTGGGGCAATTTCCCTTTATTTATCTTCAGCTGTTCTGCAAAAAAAAGAGCAAGGGCATTCATGCAATTAGCATAATTACTGCACATCGGCCAGATCCAGAGTGGATTCTCTCCGGAGCTCAGTGCCCCCCTTCTTTTGAGCTGCCCTTATTACTCCCCCCCATCCTATTCGACTCCTCACCCCCCTACAGCACCAGTACACGGGTGTATTTCATGGGATGGAGGCGGATAGATAACTGTGTTAAGGATTATGGCAAAGGATGCGTACAAGTCAGTGCTGCCCGGTGTATGGGGTAGTCCGACCCGATCATTACATTTTAGTGTTTTTGTAAGGAGAGGATGGGTTCAGCTTGAGGATAAATGGAAGACACCGACGTTCACACGTTGGGAAGCCACATCCATAAATTGGGAAATCGCTGTGACTTATAGGAGACTATTAGTTATTGCAGCTGAATTTTCCATAGGGTTGTGATTGTCACAAATTGGAAAGAGCGTTGGCTGCCTCTTAGAGCCACGGTGCTGGTTCTCCTTTACGTGGAGATGTATAGGGTCCATGTCAATGGAGAACTATAGGCACTGTGACATGTAGCGGGTCACTCCTTCACATGACATCTTTCGCACCTGGGAAGAATTAAGGTAATGCAACAAAACGGCCATTCATTTAAGATTGAGTTGTGTAGGAGGCAGCCTACACATAGAGCAGGGACAGAACTGGTCCTAACGAGGCTATACTAGAGCATTTTATTTTTGCATTTCGAGCAGCTTTGCGTTACTTATTTTTTTTTACCCCGAGCAACAACATTTTATTGTAATATTCTGTTTCTCCTTTTTGTCTTCTGATGTTTATCAGCAGAAAAAATGCCAAATAGCTCTCTGCCCCCTCCTCCCTCTCAATGCTGACCCCTTCTTCTTGTTTGCAGATAGATTGAGGCTGCCTCTCCTCCTGCCTCCCGCTTACCTAAACATTACTGGTCAGTACAGCCACCCAAGGTGACTGTTATCACTTAATTAAATCCTTGCACACTGAGATGAAAAAACAACAGTGCTCATTCATTCATAACCTGAGGAGAGAGGCCTGTCCTCCCTCCCTCTGTCTGCCTTATTTCAACGTTCCCTCCCTCCAGCTCTCTCTACCTCCAATTCCCCTCTGCCAGTGCCAGCTATTCTCTATCTGCCCCCTGTATCACTGCCAGTGCCATACATTCTCTATCTGCCTCCCGTATCGCTGCCAGTGCCAGCTATTCTCTGCCTCCTATATCACTGCCAGTGCCAGCTATTC
>VKOC01006627.1:0-20958 GCA_009364415.1 Spea multiplicata
ATATAATGTACTTTATTAACTCCACCGAGTTCCGAGCCTCTGTAGATAAGCCCATGGTGTAATTATTAGAAATCTTTGAAGACAATTATCATGTTTCAAGCACGTACCGTGTGTCACAAAAGCTTGCGCTCTATTTTGTTACATTGATTGCAGATACAGTGGTTCTTCAGCGACGAGAGGCACTCTCAGCGTAGGGCACGGGACCTAAATCAGAGATACTTCTTTCTTTCTGAGCCGGAGCACCTGCTGGGTCCTTCTCACTGGACAATGAGCTGGAAACGAAGGTCAACATCTTCTCTGTTCCTGAGACAAGAGGGAGAAGCAGACATTGTTACCGGTGGGAAAACAAAATCCCCCAAAGCTATTCTTTTTCTAGATACAGGCAACCTTGAAATAATAATAACGAAACCCCTTGCTTTTATATGTTTGCTATAACCTGGTCTTTTTTGGCACCGTCTGACTCAAACGTTGCCTGGGAATCTTACTACGGCCTCTAGTTGCCATGGGAAAGCGGCTGATGATGTCATTGGCATGAATGAGACCCCGCAAATTCACAACTCAGACAGGAATAGAACCGTGCGGGCTTCACTTAACCCTCTCTGTGCCAAGAGATTAAAAAGCCACCGATCACAGCACCCTGTCAGGAAGCAAAAATGTTCATTATTATTATTAGCTTTTTTTTTACTCATTTACAACACCTTGCTCCTATGAATTATAGCGTGAAATAATGTCGCCTTCCTGAAAACAGTTGCCAATGAGTGGCTTTTTTCAATTCGCTAAATTGTATTAAATTAGGTCATTTACATGACATTCTGTACAGTATAGTATACACTAAGGATAAAAAGAGTCCGGTAATTTGTGTATATATATATTTGTAATATAGTAGTGTAAAAATATCAGAGATTTTAATGTCTTTTGTATAAATAGGCTACATATTATATATAGAAGCGGAAGATAAGAATCTATATTCTGCAGTGTTCATTATATATATATCTATCATATATATATATATATATATATATATATTATTACTATATATAATATATATATATTATACATATATATATATATAATATATCTATATATAATATATAAAATATATATATATATATATATATATGATAGATAATCATGTTATCAGTGCCTATACCTACTGTTAGGTTTCTAAAACAAAAATCCACTTTAAAATATAATCCTTACCCCACTCAGTGGATCTGTAAGAAAGCGCTGCCCCCCACCACGTGGAAACGGAAGGGTTAAGTATGAATGTGCTCAGATGACGCTTTGAAGTATTTTGGAGTTGTTTCCATGGTAACGCTCTTAGCTCCATTAAATATCAAGGTGAAAGGGGGGGTGTAATCTAGTGCCGAGCTCGCTGCGGAAGGCATCATGGCTGTTCTGTTCCCACCATGAATAACCTGTTTAACACTTTCGCTGCCAGAGTGAGCCCTATTTATAGATGAGCTGACATCATATCCCCAGAGTTGTGGCAAATTGTTAAATGTAACTAAAAATGATGTCATAAATATCTAAAGAAGCCAGCACCAACGATAATTGCATATTTAATAGACAGAAGGGATGTTATGTGTCAGACTTTGACAGAAAGAAGAACGAGTTGTTGCGCTTAGCTAATAATTTCCTACAGGCAGTAAATATCAGCCTTTACATCATATTATATGTTAAGAAATATATCTGTTAGTTCATAAATCCACCGCACATATTGCGCAAAGGGATTCACTTACATTACGGCTCAAACGCGGGCGAAATATATGACTTCACAAGAGGGCCCAGGATTGGGTAACTTCGGGAGGAGAAGCCATTTTGATTTCAGAACACATACATTTTACAGGTTACCCGACACACCGGACAAGTGCCCAGTGGGCCTTAACGTGTCAGGGCCACCTAGTCATCCCTGCGATAGGCTGCTGGTCATCAGTGGAAATCTGGGTCATGTGCCACCAGCCAACTCAGTTTCAACCCCCACTGCCCTTTCGCTCTAGGGTGACCACATCAGCCATGTTTTCCAGGACATATATAATGTATACATATTGCTGACCATCCCAGATAAAACGCTGCCCTTATGGAAGGGAAACCATTAGTCAGTGTCATGCTTGCTTGCCGAGACTTCGCTGCAGTGGCCACACTGAACCAAGGGTATAATTTGCTTATGGCCCCCAAAACCCCAGAGCTACCCCCTGCTGACTAGCACATGTAAAGTGTTGATCTGCGATATGTGCGATGCAATGTGTTATACATGTGCTGGGGAGGGCTAGCAATCTTCTCTTTCCTTGCTCCTAGCAACTTGACTTGTATGAGATGTCTTTGGCCCAACAAGCACTCAATCAATAGTGCAAAAACAGGACCTCTGGAGCTGCAGCTTCTCCTAAGGGTAAATCACTTTTATGATTTAAATGTTTCTCTTATGGATTTAAAAACATGCATATTGAGGTACATTTTGTTATGGAGGCTGCACTGGACACTAGACTTTAAAATAATTATTTTGTATATTGTTAGTATTAGGTCATTGGTTCCAACTCAAACTACTCTTTCCCTCACATCATGTTTGGTCTTCCAAATGTCCACCCACCGAGCTCAAGGCCCAACCATATAGGTGAAGGAGGCACCATGGGCCATTGATCTGCCGGTTTCAAACAGATGGGTCACATAATATAAATTGATGTACAGTACGTGTATTCCATGAAACCAGACCAGACACGTGTTACTTTATATATTTCCACAATATTTGTTCTTATGTCTTTCAAATAGAGAAAACAGTAAGCTGGCAGATTGACTTTGTCTATGAACGCCCACCAAACTGGTGTTGTGGGACACGGGCCAAATCATGAATTTGTGGAGTGAATACATCGCAAACGAGTGCTTCTTAACCAAATCTGCGTCACCTCGCCCTTTATACCACAGAAAACCCTCCCGTCTCGCCCTGCGATGAGGAGGCACCCTCAAGACCCCTCGGAGGTTCTTTATGAATGACTTAAGGGTGAAGGCTGTTACCATATGAGATCAAGGGCAAGTTTAAGCATTTCGTACAACAGTATTTTTCCACTTCCTCCTTTTGAGTACTCACTCAAATTATATATAATCACATAGTACTTAAAACAATCTTATTAGGTAAATATGAAAAAATGAGGTTAATTACAAATTGTACAGTTTGGAGACTCATCGCGTGCCTGGGACATCCACCTGCCCCTAACATTGAGTATTTACTTAGTACTTTAACGTGCATTCCTTAACTTGGGGTGAGTTAGTGTCTCTTTAGACAAGAGTGTCTAGTTTGGCAATTTTGGCTGCTCAAAGCCAGTCAGCGGTAGAAGAGCACCCCCAGTTATATCAATGGGAGCACTGGACGACAGGGCAAAGGCATACAGAGGATGCTGGAAAAAAAAAAAATCACCTTGCATGTAAGGAGACACTCCGCCATGGAACACATTAAAGTGCAGATAAGAGCTTACTTAAAAAAGTAACCCTCAAGAAATACGTTTCAATCTGCCATAACCTCTGCTCTCATTTTTATTCTGGCTGAGATTGGCAGGCAAACTGGAATCTGTAGTTTCCCAACGTGTGTCCCCTCTTGCATGTTTTGTTTTGCTCACAGATTGCTACACATTGATAACTATTTCAAAAAAAAATCTTTGGGGGGGGGCGGATGTCTAACTCTTAAAAATTAATTCATTATTTTATCTTAACAAGAGTTTAATTAAAACGAAATTTTATTTTCAAGTGTATGACAAGTAAAAATGTTAGCATATAAACATAAAAAAAACTTGTTCCCCTGGCTGCTAAGCAGGCTACAATTACTTACCATTTTGCCTACAATCCTTTATAGGGGTGAAGAATAGAGGAAAAACAACTGTCTGCCCCTGACAGAGTAAGGAGACATTTACAACCTGGCACCCAGGGTTTTGCAGGACAAAACTGGCCAGGGCTACCCCCCCACACACACAGTTTTTTTGGCTTGGTCCTAGATCCAAACCAACTTTTTTGGCCGTGGATTTACAGATTGTTTTAGGACTCGAGTTAGTGTACTCCGTTCGTAGCTTTAATATTTTTTTGGTGCTTCGTCCAAGCTACAGCCAACTGTGAATTTTGTGTTAATCACAATAAGCGACCGATACAAAAAGGGACCCAACCAAGCTGCCGATATTACGTCCGACCAAATCACACCATCTGGGCCAACTTGGAGCTTTGTGAACAAAGCCCTTTAATGGATGTGGACATCGCCAGAGGGTGCGCACAATTACAAATCAGAAAACACTGTTGTTCCCAATGGTGTAATAAACTGATATCATGTATATTGCAAACAAAATGTTGAAATAAGACTTTTTAATGCAATGCCAATAGCCTCCCACCAATCCAATGCTTATATATGCAAGTGTAACATTTAACCAAGGACACAATGGAAAAATATTCCAGATTTATATACCAAGTTGTGAAATATACTTTACACTTAAATTATAAACTGCATTTGTGCTACCAAGGACCTAACTCAGGAGGCACCCCGGGAGCCCAATTTGCAACGGCTTCCTTCAAAAATATAACTCATAAGCTTAAAATTAAGTTTTAATGATATGGAGATATTGCGCTGTAGAGGCAATGCTTTAAACAAAGCGGTTATTACTCTGATAGATACAATTCAGTAATGGTGTAACCTTAAATATGGCTTACTAGTCGGGTTTAACAGATCCTCTTGTCTCTGGTAATTAAGGGGTAATGCCCACTGCGCTTTTCTGTATGTGGCCTATGTTCAGTAGGGTATCCAGCAATATGTGCTACATAAGGCATTTGCTCATCAGACGTTTTGCACTGGTCCTCCGTAGTCCCTGCCAGCCACATGCAAGAAAGAAAGCCTGGAGCCTTAGATTAACATTTAAAAAACCACTATTGTAATTTTCCTAAATTACAAGCTGGATAGAGTGTGGAAGCTACCATTAGGCTGCATCGAAACCAAACGCTCTTTGTGGGTTACATCCATCAGTTTGGCAGGACCAGCCATTTACAGACAATGAAAATGTTCTCTAAAGAATGATTCTTTAATTACAATGTCTATAATTGCGTGATTTAAATAATTATGATACACTTTGCTTTATGTGGATTATAGAAAAGCTCATATAGGAAGAAAAAATGTGAAGGGCCAAACATATTTTAGAGGTGCTAGCCAGAAAAAAAAAAACCATTTAATAAGTCTACATATTTTACAATATTGTGATACAGACAAACATATATAAATGGACAAGCCGCAATCAAGAGACACTTCTTCAGGCTTCACTGGTGGAATCCACCTGCTTAGCCTACAGAGAAGAGTCAGTTAAAATAATGGAACGTGAATGTGACATTTAGGAGGGCCGGAGCGCTCTCACACATTGACTCTCATTTGCAGCCTCACTAAATAATTGCAGAGTTTGTCCTGAAAACAGCTGTCGGATAAACCCTTCATCTCCGCTTTCAGATCCCTCAGGATGTCTGCTGTGGATTCGCCATCGCCATTTAGAATCTTTCCAAAGAAACTATCCCATATGCTTCCAAATGACCGCCTGAAAGAGACAGCAACGTTAACTCGTAATACTTCATCTCTAAAAGTATCCAAGGGGCTCTGTCAACCATCACACCCTTTTACCAAAACAATCGATTCGTTGCCAAACTGGAAAAGTAGTCCTATCGCAATAGCAACGATGGTACAATGTGATGGAGGATTACATTGGTTGCTATGGGAACACGACCACTTTTCAAACTCGGCACCATAATCATAAAACATAAGCGGAAATTGAGACACTAACAGCAGCACACACTACTCCAGCTCTGTACCAAAAGCCATGATGGAGTCAGTCTAGTCTGTCAGTGTCCTGCAGGTATGCACAGTAAGCGGATACATTACATATACATGCACATGGTGTACATATATTCCATTAATGGCTTTACAGTCCTGACCTGGGGATTTCGTTTTTTATTTTCCAAGTTCCATCTTCACAATGAACCTGCAAATGGGACCTGAAAATCAGCAAGTGCACCACATCTGCGATTCCAAAGAGATCCACCTGGAGGAAGCAAGATTGCACACACTGATACAGGAGCGACTTTATTTACAAACACGCTTCTCTCATCATATGCCTTCAACAGTGCAATCTGTTTAACGTGTTCATTTTGTAGCAACCCAATTATACTTTGTAACCTCATGTTAAGAAACCACCTAAATCGGCTTACTAGAATACAAATTTTTTTTACCTCTTCATAGATTTTGTTAATTTATATTTATAAGCATGGCGTAAATTCTGGTCTTTTTTTTTTTTTTATCAGTTTTTAGTTCGATTACGGTAGACTCCACTAAAAAATTAGCAGCATTAGCATTTTTCTAAAAGTTCCCCCCATAAAGTCAGTCCCCCCCCCCAAAAAAAAAAAAAAACAAGTGCGGTATTTTACAACTTCAGAATTTTTTTTTTTCTTTTTCGACCTGGAGCTGGTATTTCTTTGAGGCAAGCATGCTTGTTGGACTTGTTTGAAAGCCCACACACCATAAGCAAGCAAACACTTTCTAAAACATTTTGATACGGGCCTGGACTGGCCATCGGACACACTGGGCAAATTCCTGGTGGGTCGGTGCCCAATACCCCCCCACACATGCAAGTGTAGAAGGAGGCTGCTGGTAAACATAACAGACCACTGGCCTTAAGGGCTAGGGCTAAGCTCTTAACCTGCCGCAGATTATGTCTATATAGACTAGCGTCTATAGTTTTATTTACCTGGTACGGTGAAGTCCAATGAGTATGAATTTGTTGGCCGTATTCTGTTTGTGCTACTGGAAAACCACTTATGTTCATTGTGGGACATAACCGGAGGTCCATACTGTTTGAGAAGTCAACTAGCTTGAATAAACTGTCCATCTCTGTACAAGCTGATGAGTTAAAGATTCTAAAACACACACAAAAAAAAGATGGTTTAATAACTTAATAAATGATTAACTAAGCTCTGCTTGTTCATTTACGTAAAAATGAAAAAGCAGTGGAATTGTGACAAATTCATTGGCAGATATGATTATTTATACATAGAAAGGAGCACAAACAACCTACCCATCATCCATCAGCAGGATCTCTGGTCTCAGATCTCCATGAACAATCTCTACAGAGTGCAGTTTTTCTACAAGGTTTAGCAAGTTGTAAGCAACAAGCACAATGACTTCCTCGACGCCTTCCTCAATATCCTCCTCAATGTCTTCCTCAATATGGTGTAGGATGTCCTGGGGGGTGAGATTACATAAAATGTTGACTCACTCATACACTAAACAGGCAAGTGCCTTTTCTCAAACCTAAAGCCGGCCAACAGTAAACAAAAGAGCAGCAATTAATTAGGCACACTTACCTGAATACTGAAGCAATTAACATCTTTGTACAGAGTAATACAACCGTTCTGATACAAGCAGCAAGAACTTTGCTCAAGAAAGTCCGTCTCAAAAGAGTCTCCAAGACGCTCCTTCAGCTGGAGTAAGATATACAAATCCCATGGAACCGGCTGATAAACTACCTACACGAAATAAAACAAAACAAAAACAAAAAAAAGTTTCGTTTGTTATTAGCAAGGCCATTGTTTGGTACACTTAAAGTATATCTGTTCTTTTTTGGGGGGTATGATTAAAAGAAAAAATACGTATCTACAACCTTCGGACTCAGATCAAACAATTGGCAAAGAAAGTAGTATTAGGAAAACATTTTTGGGGAAAATGTAGGTTACAGGAGCTCAGTTTGATCAGATAGCAAGACAAACACAATCTGCAAAGTGAGGGCACTTACTTTCAACACAACGCCCTTACTCTCTTCCAAGTCGCTATCGGCTGGAACCCCCTTATAAAGCCTGTTCTTTTCATTAAGCAGGATTTCGCTCTTCAAAGTGTAGGTTTCACAGCCTGTTCAGAAAATAAATAAGTCAACGAATTCCAAAAATACTCATTGATCAGTTGAAAGGGTATACTCTCTAGTCATCATAAAGCACTTATATGCATTTGATAGCAGAGCATCACCATATATTTTCCCTTCTTTAACAAACAGATACAAAGAGGGATTCATCAGAGCTCTACAGCTGCAATGCTTTTTTTCCCATGCAAGGTAAATAATCCAGGTAAGAAGTACTTTAATATGGATTATCGTTGCTGAGACAGTTTGGGTCTTAAAGTTTTGGCGCTCCACTGGAAAGTTTCCATGCATCAATTCCAACTACAAGCTCATCGACTGTTTTGCATATTCTGCAAGATATAAATATTTTGCATGGTGCTTCCTGGACCCACCAGGTACACCAAGAGCTCCTGATCTCCATGATAAAGGAAAAAGATTGATCTTAAAGCATAGCAGACTTACTCAAGGTCACTTCTTCCTGATCTTTCATGGCAGGCAGTGGCCCAGCTTCGTGCTGTATCTCCGGAGACCCAAACAGCTCACACATAGGCTCTAGAAGCTGTTTGTGCAGCTCAGCAATTTCCAGTGCCGGTGTAGGTTCTGTTAAAACAGGACATTTAAATTAGGAAACAAAAATATATTCATTAACAATATAATCAGAA
This sequence comes from Spea multiplicata, assembly GCA_009364415.1. Lineage (NCBI taxonomy): Eukaryota > Metazoa > Chordata > Amphibia > Anura > Pelobatidae > Spea > Spea multiplicata. The sequence continues at coordinate 8,555 of VKOC01006627.1, forward strand.
TACCATAAGTACGCAGTAGAGGACTGCATCGGGAAGAGGGCCCCGTCAAAAAACTTGCGGGCGGTTTTTCGGGTGTTGTGGGAGCGGGCGGTCAGATAATGTAAGGCTGCCTTCGCGTTGCTCGCCTCAGAGCGTCTCTTCTCTTGTTCCGCCCAGGAACCCAGCAGAGTCACGGAAATTTACCTCACTTCGCATGACTCTGCTCTGTTCCGACAGGACAAGAGAAGAGACGCTGTGTGCGAGCAACGCGAAGGCAGCCTTGTGGTAGCGCGCAAGAAATCTGCAGTTCAGGTAAGGGGGTGGGGGAGTTTGTATGAACAAGTATGCGTGACTAAGGGAATGAATATCTGATTAGTATCTGTGAATGAAGGAATTAATGAGTATATGAATGAGTGAATGAATGTTTGCGGGAGCAGGCGGGATTGGACACTTATGTTGTGGGAGCGGGAGGGAATGGTCAGAAATTCGGCAGGATTAACAAAACCGTCCCACGCAGGGCTCTAGTACGCAGTATATATAATAACCTGAATAAATTTGTTAGCAGGTTTATGCGGTCTCAGGCAGAGGAAGGGAATAAGTATGGGCCTATCAAATTCTACACAGTCATACATTTAAAAAGCTCTAAAGCTGTTAAAGTCAATACTTTGTGCCCTCATTAGGGTATAGTGCAAAAATGACAATCTAGGAAAGTTTAGGAATACGAGAAGGCTGCTTCCTCATAGAATAAGTTATAAACAGAAAAGTAGCAACATTCTGTTTTTATTTGGGATATCTACGGATACGAGTAAAACAAACTATAAAATATGGATATGGATCTGGTTATCAAGTGCTAAGTTCTTGTTCAAGTTAGAACTGTTAGGCTGTTTCCGCGAGACAGTTAACGGTATTTTCGAAAGCATAGCAAGTGCAGAGGCATTGTTATCAACCCATTTTCCCTCGTACCATAGATTTAACAGGTGGAAAAAAATACTAACTTTATCTTGCGAATACTAAATTTGTCTTATCAAAATGTTTCTCTGCCATAATGACACCCAATACTAGAAATGCCATCAGGCATTACCGAAGCAACTTTGTAGTATGCTGTGCACAGTGAATACCTGCTTCCCCTACATCAAGTAGTGATTTGTGGAGGTAGCAGTTGTAAATGTTTGGAACCGTACCTGAGGTGAGCTCACACACTCCAGTTATCTGGTCTACATGTTCAAAGTGGTCTAGGATTTGCAGGGTTTTGGAAGGGAACACACTGGTGACATTGGACAACGAGGATACAGATGAGACTGAGGAGCGGGCATCTTCTTGGCTTGCTTCTAAAATTGGACTGCAGATAAAGAATATTCACTGAAAATCATTACCATGCATACATCATGCAGCCCACACCACAACCATATTGGAAAAGGGCACTTAAAACCCATTTCCTCAACTGAGAAATTTGAACTTAACTGGTAAGAGTATTTCCTTTACCTGAGTTTTTTTATACAGTTCTCCTTCCGGTAGGACTCTTCATACACAGGCGTCTTCTCTCGCAAAGGAAGTCTCTCTAGCATGGACGCGTCATTTGGCACAGACTGCTCCAACTCATCTCTGGCCTTGTTGAATGGGGTTGATGCCAGCTGAGCAGCTCTCACAAAGTCACACGTGTCTTCTGGGTCTGGAAACAGAGATTTATTCTTGTGCGAGCCGCACACAATTGCCTCTTCTGTTAAGGGTTCCACTCCATCGAGTACATCCTAAAAAAAAAAATAATGTTTATTAAAACAAGCGCATAAGTGTACCCATCGTTACCTAGACATACAGCCACAACAGGACCGGACTACTTGTTTTCAAATATATATTAAGATTGGCATAGTGGGGAGGATTGTGGGCATGCAGCTCACACCACAATCATATCTATACTGGCATTTTAAGAGATAGAGGGGGACTAAGATTAAAAAATAATATCTTTCCACCTGTACATTTCCATTTGACAAAGCCCCAGGGCCATGTGTATAACTGGGCAAAGTTGCTTTTGCCAATAACTTATTTTAATAACCTGCACACATTTCCCTTGTTTCCTGGCACTGTAAATAGTGTTAGTACTGGTCTTCGCCTCATCTAGCACGTTGCTATTGTTGGAAACGATGCAGACACATTGTGAGAAACAGCTACTTACCACAGATGTGTTTTGTGCGAGAGGTTTTGTCTTAGAAACAGCAAGAGGCCGTCGTACAGGAGGCATCGGGTTCTTAAGCAACCTGTAAGTAATGAAAGGACTTATTAGACAAGGATCGAGCAGATTGGGTGGGGTGAACGAGTTATAAAATTAAAACATAATAAAATCTCATTGTCAGAACCAAAAGGACATGAAAGAGTTTGTTGTCCGAAAACAAGCAGCACGTGAAATAAACTGGTATATAAAGCAAAACACTTACACGCTGGGTTGCATTTCAGAAGACTCATCGAAAATGGTAAATGGGACATCAGAAGGAGCCGCTGGTGACAAACCTAGTTCAGGTTCTAGAACAAAATAAGATTATTTGTGAACAAATTGCCGATTATGTCGGCTGTCAAATTAATTTATTGCATGGAGCCGTACGAATGCTTCGTAAACATCTAACATGCAGTTTCAATATTCTAATAAATATTTTTTAAGTTGTGTAAGTCCCCCCTTTACAGGCTCTCTCCTGCTCCTTCACCTCACTTTCTAACAACTCCCAATGCTGTCCATGTCTTCTCACTTTGAACCATGTCCGCGTTAGGAGAATACGACAGTGGATGGGCAGAACACCACCAATACATTTCACGGCGTACAACATTGTTCCGGTGTTTTGGAAGCATTTCCATGCACCACTGCTACCTACATTCTTGGTCACTGAATGCCAGCCATGCTGGATTAGCAAATAACATTAACTTACCCATACTGCCGGGCTGGTTCTCCTGAGCATTATGCAAGGACACAACTCCAGGCCTTTTTGGGGGAAAAACAATAATAACGTTACCATAGCAAATAGCTGTTCCAGGTAGATTTTGTGGCATGTTTTTCAGGAGTATTCTTCCATGCCTCTAAAGAGATCACCTCCACGGCACAGTTACATATATGGCAGGTGTGCGTTAATTCAATCCAGGTTACACAGGTAGACCCTGAAACACTACATCATTGGCAGAGGTGCCCCAAAAATAGGCTTTGGAAGATGCTGTACCTTGACAGAACAGGAGTGGAAACCGTATAGTGGGAGTCCAGAACCTCAGTGTCGCGTGGATGCTGGAGGATGCACAGTTCTACCTCAGATTCAGAATGGGGAATTGCTTCTGGATTACTCGCGCAGCACTCCTCTTGAACAGACTGCAGCATTACAGAGCATATGCCATTAACTTGTGTTTTACGTAAAATTCCTAATTTACACTGTATCGCCCATTACTTAAAATAGCGCCAACAAACGGAACATCAAAATCCAACAGAATGTGCCATTTTAGACAAAAATGGTGCATGGGTCACAGAACGTCAGATCACAACTAAGATTACGCACCTTCGACGTTATAAATGCCTTAGAGCAGTGGAAGAAAAATAGCTAAACTGCTAAAGAGTTACTTCTCAGCAAAGGGAATGCGTTTTGTTATATTATTATTATAACCTATATTTAACTGGAAAACAATGTATTTTCCTGTACACGCAAGGCTTGTGTCTTTTGAACATCATTTGGCCCTTCCCCACGTAAGACATGCATAAGATATGCTTTTTAAAGAGTTTAAATACGCACTGAGAAAGTATATTTTGTAGTACCTGCTCAGCTACTTTCTGTTCCACCTGAACACCTGTACTCTTCAGTAGCTTTTCCATCTCCTCAATCTTCCTTTCCATTTCTAGTCTTCGTTGGGCACAGGCCTCTAACTCCTCTTTAAAATTGAAGGGAAAACACTTGGTCACAGGGAGGCAGACCATTTAGTCCTTGGATAACGTGAAACAGAGCCATTTGAAGCATGCATTTTACAGCAGCGTTCAAAGGCGTTATGGGATTCCCTGGACTCCTTCATGGCCCGGATTTTCCCACCCTAGTAACCACAGCTGGGAAATCTACGCAAGTTTTAAACAGGGGCTCCATAGTTCCGACTTCCCAGTGTGATTTACAGTAAATCCTGCGCTCGCTACACTTTGTGTCCTTTTTCCTTTGTGGATTTGAGACACCGAAGAGCCGTATTAGCTTGAGCCGACGTCAGTAAAAGAAGCCAGAGTATTGTTGCAAATACACAAGCACCAATCTTGACTTGTGTAAGGACAGTCGACACAATTTGTAGAATCAATATTTACTTGATTATTTCACACGCGACACGATCAGTGCCGTGTCCCGATACCCAAGACGCATTCAGGCCGCGAGAACTGCCTTCAAAAATAAAGGATCACAGAGTGTTTTTGTGAAACAGTTACTATTTATATGACTTTTGGCATTATTACATACATATTGCTTAAAATACCAAAAAAATAAAAACTGTAAAACATATGGTGGGATTTTCCCATAACTTGTATTTAGAGAATAATCCCTTATGTGTTGCCTGCCAGGATGCAGATCATTTACCTTCTCTCTTTTTGCGCAATTTTGCCATATATATTTCTGCCCTGATTTCTTCTAACGAGAATTCCTCCATTCCAGCGTAGACTTTGCTCTTGCAATACATCACCACCTCTTCCTTCGCTTGCGAATGGTTCTGTACCCTTTGCAGGGGGTCCTCCTCCTTCCCAGGCTTGCGAGAACTCAAGACGCTCGTTACCGCTGGATTAATTTTGCAGGGCGTCCTAAGAAGCATCACATCGCATGCGTAACCAAGGGGTTAAAAAAACATATGCAAAACAAGGTAACCAATCTGCTTCTCTAAAACACGCATACGGTTGTTTAATTTTCTTCCTCTTTCAATGGAGGCAACACATGGAAAAACTGCGAAAGTTCACCCGGAATAAAAAAGTTTAAATATGGAACCAGTGCACGAAACACCTAATACATGTGCTAACCCCGTATTTATAAATTTTATATATATATTTAACACAAAATGAATCAAAGAACAGATTAATGCTTTAATCCTATGGTCTGCATGCACACACACACACAGTTTAACTAATCCATGACTAGTCCTTTAACAAACAATACCAGTATTAGATGGTATTAAAACATCAAATCAGAAAAATAAAACAGTTTAAGACTAATGTCTATGTAACACATACTATAACGGCAGACAGTAACATTAAATACAACTAGTCCATTTAAAGACTTACACAGTCAGCTGTTCTGCCGATTCCTCAACATATGGGGTGAAGCTGGGTGTGCTCAGGGGCAGATCAGAATTGGGCAACTGACTGGTGCTGCGGGATGACTGAGGGAGGGAAAAAGTTTGTTTTAGCGTGGGCATAGCGAATAACATTTTCATCTGGATGGGTAGGATTTGCAGGGCATGTAAATCACACAGATGATTTCATTATTTGCTTATACAAGTCCTATATCTCATTTGCAAGAGGTTCTTCTACCCGAGATACCACCAGTTATATTCAATCAGAATTACCTCGGCATCTCAAATAGCCATAGACAGCTTCAAACAGCCAAACTACTGTTCTAGAATAAGAAATAAGCCACAAAAGCAAATCCTTTTCAAAATGTTTCAAGTAATGAGCTTTTTTTTGTGCCTTAACAGTGTTTTTTTTGTGAGCAGAGCTATAACATTAAAAGTTGCCTGCGCATCTTTGTTACATGTAACCAATATAAAAGTATTCTATAAAGATCATGCGATTTTACCCGGCCTGAGTTCCAGCGCCCAGCCTTCTGTTCATTTTCTTTAGCCCTTGCTGGTGGGAGAGCCGGCCATGGTTGAGAGTTTAATGCGGGTGGCCCTAAGGCGAGTGGCATCATAGCATTCTCATCAAACACAGGAATTTGAGATCTGCTAGGAATCTGCTGTGGGAGAGACCCCTGTACACCGAGACCTTGACTGCGTGCTATGGAGGGGGAACAAAAATATACACAAACAAAAACTGAAGATCACTTACAAGAATTATATATTTTATTAATAAACATATTTGCTTGATTATAAGATGGACCACCCCCAAATTTGAAAAAGTTTTATTAGTAAATATTAATTCACATGTAAAAATTTTTCATATTTAATAAAAATGAACCCATGCATCCCTAGACTTGTCCCCCGTGCCCCAGACTCCCTTGTGTCAATTGGGGGCAGCCAGTGGACGTCTGCTACCCAGGACTTCTATGACTGAGCAACGGAAGGTCACATCACACCGGTGCACAGTCATAAAAGCCCCGGAGGAAGTGGCCTTTAGCAGCGGAGGTTGTCTGCGTGCATTGCACAGACATTCACCACATTCCAGGTGCGCTGCGGGGGATCCCCCTCTCTGGCAGCCAGTGAATGTCTGCGCGATGCGCATATACAACCTCCGCTGCTGCTGGCCGGGACTTCTATGGTGGCGCACCGGAAGGCTCATTGTGCAGACAACCACCGGCTGTCAGAGAGGAGGATCCAGGTCCCCTGCAGCGCTCTGTTTCCAGGTCCAATTATAAGACGGCCTTGAATATAAGACGAGGGGTATTTTTCAGAGCATTTTGCTCTAAAAATAAATAAAATAAATAAACCTTTTAATCGAGCAAATACGGTATACTTAAAAATAGCAACGGAGTTGTTGTTCTACAAAAAGTAGTGGCAATAAGCCTATGTGGTTTTATTAGCAAAGCAACATGTTGATCAATAAATAAAAACTAACAATGAGAGTAACAAATAGCACATACATTTGGTGACGTCGCCCACTCTGCTCACTGGGGCTCGAGCTTTATTTTTGCCTCTGCATTTCAGATCAATCAGAGAGTTACGCTGAGGCTCAACATCCTCCACAACATCGACATCCGCACCCTCAGTGATTCCCTTTAGCACCTGGCGGGAAACTCTGGCCTGAAACTGCCTACAAAAAGAGGAGAGCCATGTTTTCTCAACAATGAGGAAACCAAAAAAATAACGTAGTTTGTCTTCTGTGCCAGATTTTGGCAATTAACACCGTTTCTTACCGATGATGGGTTTTCAGTTTATCACTAGGTTCTGCGTTACGTTGGATACCTTCTTGAAAAATGGCGTCTGCTTTCTTGTAATTGCCTTGAGCCTCATATTCTTCCGCCCACGTGATATAGAGTATAGCATGGGAGATCCCAATCTGTTGGCTGTGCAGGTAACTGTACAGATCAAGAGGTTCTGAGCAGAAATGTGCCTACAACATAACGAGCTTGTTAGGTTACACGAAGATAATACCGTATGCTTGTTAAATATGGTACATACAAAAATAAAAACTTGACACAAAATATAAAAACAGTCAAAATGCAAAGAGAAGAAAAGAAATAACCTTGGGTTTAACACTTACAAACTTGAGACAGATGGTAAGATATCGAAGGTCTCCATAATATCGCTTGTCTTCATGGAAAATCTTAACAGCTCTCTCAAGCAGCGGGGACAGATTGCTCTCCTTACCCCCCTGGGGGAATGTTTGCTCTGCCCATTTTATATACCTGACAGGGGTTATAACCAAAGAAACAGGTTGTAACTCTTCAAGCAGAACTGTATTCATATTTTCAGGGATCAGTAAAGAAAGATAGGTTTGTTTCACTTAGCCCCGTCTGACCATACACCACACAAAGCGTACATTATTAACACTTTCCCCAGATACAGATGTTCTACACCATCTCTTGAAACACCCGGTAACGGACACGTTTGACAAATTTGAAATTAAATATTAAAATACTTGAACTTAAAACTCCCTGGGCTTGGAGCAAAGAAATCCAATTCTGAACAAGTAAAAAAATATATTGCATTCAAAAGACAAACAAAATGATTTGACACTTAGAAATGACAATGCCTACCTGTCCCAAACATCCAAGGGATCTTCACCAGTGTAGAAGCGGAGCTCCAGCTCAAAAGCCCTAGAATAACGATAATCAAAACATGTATAATAAATTTAATTCCCAAGCAGTGTAATACAGAATTCCATAGACTGGCTGTTTTATTCAATGGGCACAGTAATTACACACCTAACACTTTAAATTGCCCTTTGATGCAGCAAGCGGAAATACTTCTGAAATTCCAAGGTTAAACTTTCAATTCCAAAAAACTCCATCCACATGTGCACTACCCTACGTTAACTTATATTGCACCAGCAGATTCTGTAGCGCTGTTACAATCAGTGGGATCATTTAAAACCTCATACAATAACAAACCGGTACAAAAGGAGGAGAGGATGCTGCTCTTGTGAGCTTACAATCTAGTAGGTAGTTGGAAGGGGGGAAGTGAAACAGAAGGGCAGATTGGATGGGGATGAGTTGATGAGGTCCAGATGATCTGTAGAGGTTGTTGATCGTTCAGTTGGCTTGATTAGGACGATGGCTGAAAAGGATGTCCCTTCTTGAAAAAGGTGGGTTTTCAGCGATCACAACGCCCCGATTAGCCGCATGTGACTATTTAGGAGAAACCGAGCCCTCACTTACTGTTTCTGCTGCTGAATAGCCGCGTGGCTAGTGCTTTCATGCTGTGACAGAACCTCCTGCAGAGTGGACATAACTCTCCCCTGACGCAAAGGCTGGACGTTCTCTTTGCTCAGTTCCCATTCATCACTGGCCTGCGCCATCGTGCAAATCCTGTGCAAAAAAAACAAATTACTGAGAGACACCCGGCCGACAGCGTCACACACAGAGTACCGTAACTGGTTGTATCGAGCCCCTCGCCCCATGTATTTCAGATGCACTGTGGGTATACTCCAACTAGCGCCCTGCGGTAATGCCACGTACTGATGAAACAATAATGAGGCACATAGGAACGAATGCCACCAGCCATGGCTTGCCAGATGTGGTCACATGACTACACTCGGGCTACTGACATGCTGATGACCTCTGTAACCTCTGAATGGACACAACCCAGATACCCACCATGCAACGGAGGGACGCGCCAGCCCACTATTACCCAGTTCATTTAGGTTTTAACCCTTAGAGACTATGGCAGCGATGACATTTGACATGTTATGAGAAGGGGGAGCCTCCATTTTATTTCTCTAGCAGCAACCCTTCCAAGGCACGTTAGAAGAAGAAAATTGGCGGCATCAGCAGGCCGGTGGTGGACGTCAGAAACACCGACTGACAGGGAGTAGTGACAGGAGGGCAGCGGTCCGGTCTCTGGGCACAGCACAGACACTCCGCAATTCTTATGGCCTCCAACTTTTACACCACGTATCAAAGGCTCCGTGACTATACACGGGTAACACGCACCGGAAGCGGGAATGCTTATAGCCTATATAGGCATCCTCCAATGGACTGTCACTACCCCGGGGAAGGTGCCCGACCTCCCGCTTTATCTCATACAATAAGATACCGCTACTTATTCTGCAGCCACACTGAGGTAAAATCACCGCCCGTACCTGATAGGAGGACCGCCGCTGTACGCGAATTAAGACACCCGAGCTTCCCACACAGATCTTCGCTCCCAGAAAGTATTCAAAACGATTGCTTCGCCCTCATTGGTTATCTCCAGACTCACCACGCCTACCCTTGCTTAACTGGCATTGGCGGCGCCATGCAGCCCTCCGTTGATTGCGCGACTTGCGTCACGTGCTTGATTTACGTATGCCCAAAGATGCTGCGTAAGGCCTCGCTTGCCTGTTGTTGTTACTAGCGGCGAACGGCCGTTGTGGCTGTGGCGGTGCGTTTAGGGACTGCGGCTGTGAGCTCGGGGAGTCGGAATGCTCGGTGGGGTGTCAGCGCTACACAGCCGTAAAGGCAGAAAATGTACATAAATCCCGTTATTGCGTTATTCCAAGTCAAGATATTTTTATGACGTTTAAAGCAAAATGCCTGGTTACTGTGAAACGTTTAGTATTAAGAGGGGGTGCGGGATAGATTCATGGGGACTCATTATACAACGCCACAGAATATGATGGCGCTCCATAAACAATATTAATACATGCAATTAATCAGGACAGTTTGTCAATCTGGTGTCTGCCCATGTGAAAATGGCGATATCTGGTCCCCCCTCCACAGATTGTACTCGCTACAGAATATGATGGCGCTATATAAAACAACTAATAATAATCTACCCCCATATTCACCGTGGGATGGCACTAAGGGACCACGGTAACCGAGACTCTCACGTCTGATCACGTGACCTGGGTCATGGCCCGGACAGCCCTCTGACATCAGCGGGTGGTCCCACCCATGTCGGTGGGCGGTCCCTCTGACCTTGCGGGAAACACGCCAACTTGTGTGGTGCATACATGTATAGGCATGTGGTGCCAAAGGTCATATAAGATAAATTTGCCTTTTGAAGCTGGGACTCCAACCAGGGCCATCTACTTGCCGAGTGATCCACCATATGCCTGGATCTCCTCATAGATAGTGGATTCTTTGATATGTAACCGCTAAATGATGTCATCTTGCTCACGAGTGGGTTTGTATACAAGGTGCTCGTTACTGAATGCATCGACTTGTATGTAAATCACCGCAGAATGTCATTCAATGAGTAAGTTTGGTGAATAACCAGCAAGTGGCAGCATGTGTTATAGAAGCAACATACGTGTAAACACTGCTTCTGGGACAAAGTGCAAAGAGCAGGTGGTGGAGACATGAAATAGAGAATTGACGGCAGATAAGAACCATTTGGCCCATCTAGTCAGCCCATTTTTCCTAAAGACTCATCACTGTATTAGCCTTTACCACTTCTGCTGGAAGGCTGCTCCATTTACCCACCATCTTGTTCAGCTGGATACAGCACATACGTCATGTTTCAGCCTCTGGCGTTAAAGTGCCGGGGCTAATATTAATCCCCTATTAAATCCCTGGTGTTACTTTAATGGGGTCAGATCATACCTGGGAATTCTTCGTATTCGTTTTTTCTTTTCCTTTGTTTTCTGACGGTTGCCATGGAAATACTGTGACACATTGATGAAATCAATAAATGAATGCATAGAAGTTAAATAGGGAATTTGAGACCAATTTTACATACTTGTCTAACATTAGCAACTTACCTACAACGGGACAGGACTGAAAGACAAAAACGGGACTCTCCCGTGAAATTTGGTGCTGTTGGCAGGTATGCGGATGGAAGAAAGTGGGTAAAAAACTGAAAATAAGCTTAGTCTTAAGGATAGTAGTAGTAGTGCACAGGTTTGGTTAAAGATCTATTTAATTTTAATAGGTGTTATTAAATGTATGATGTCACAAGAGCCATGCTTGGTTTGAACAACGAAAATGTAACATTGCTGTTCGTCTTTTTTTTTTCCGAATACGAATACACAGGTCTAGTAAATATTTATTTTATTTGCTTCTATCTAATAAGCATGGGCATCCACAAGACTTTTTTCAGGATGGGGGCAAAATATCCTCCCCACCTTTTCCCCTCTCCCACCACACTACCTCCTACGGCTCAGGAGAGGGTTTCCTGGCGAGAGGCAAATATTAGTTACCCATTAACAGGAAACATTATATGATCGTGATAGTAGTAGCTACAGACCAGCATGTACCAGCGGAACATAAGAACTTTTGTTTACAATAGCTGGGGTTTTAAAGTTCAGCCACAACAACCCCAGTCTAGATTGTAAGCTCACAAGAACAGGGCCCACCTCCTCCTCCTTTTGTACCATTTGACAAAGTATGTGGTAGGGATAGAAAAAACACCATTTTAAAGCCATATTTTTGATAATCACAACAAAAAGCACACCGACTGCAGAATATAGGCAATAAGAGGATATTTATTTCAAAATATAATAGAATGTGTTAAGCAAGCAATGGCGAAACATGATGCTCACACGATCCATCAGCTTTGGTTTCAAATATCGCTTTTCCTCGTTATGCTTCGTTTTTGTGATAATGGACTTTTCTGCTTCAGCAGAAAAATACAATTTTGCAGCAAGGATATATGTCTTATTCTAAACAGGCAGCACATTCTGGGCTAAATAGGAAAATGTAAACGACTCTGTGTCTTTCTGGACTAAAAGGACACAATCAAAGCCTTTTACTGCACACAAGGCGCAAGCCAGAGTACAAGGAGAAAGAATCTGCAATCGGAGGTAAAAAGGTAAAGAAAAACAAAAAGAATCATACAAAACAAACCATGTTGAATACTGACTAGAATTTTAGGTTATTTATGTGTAGACAACGAAATGTGCAGAACGCACGTGGACACAAGAAAAACTCCAAAAGAAAAGACAACGCGTCATGGGATGACATGGTGAAAGGGCATCACGTGGCTAAACATGTTTTTAACGTGTGGAATATTCAAGGTCAGGCAACTTTCCAACTAGAAGCCAGCTTAGCTCAAAGTAATATTTGTGGCCCTTTAGTTGAAAAGAAGCAAATTTAATTTGAACATTCTGTAAATATTCTTAAAATTTGAGTTCTTGCTCACAACAGTCT